>JACVTC010000113.1:582500-590000 GCA_016946835.1 Neocallimastix lanati (nom. inval.) | reverse complement strand
TAAAATCATATTTAAATTAATATATTATAATTATTTATATATATATATTTTTAGGCTGAGCTTAAACAATATAGAGATTACAATTACAAGATTGAAGATGAAAAACAAAATATGCGTCAAATAAATTATCAACTTAACAGTAGTAAATATATTCTTAAGGAAGAAAATAAAATTAATCCATATACTAATAGGTAAAAATTTTTTACGAATTTTTTTTTTTTTATTATTATTGATTATAAATCAATATTATACTGTTTAATAGATGATTTTAATATATATATATATATATATATTAATAATTATAACTATATTTTTACAATATTACTTTTATTACTAATAAGACTAAGAATGGATTCTTATAAGGGTATGACGGCTGAAGAAGTTAAAGCTATCCGAGACTATCAAGAACTTCAAAGACAAGAAAATAATGTAAATTTTTATTTTTTATATCGTTAAATTTATTATTATTATTATTATTATTATTATTATTATTATTATTATTATTATTATTATTATTATTATTATTATTATTATTATTATTATTATTATTATTATTATTATTATTATTATTATTATTATTATTATTATTATTATTATTATTATTATTATTATTATTATTATTATTATTATTATTATTATTATTATTATTATTATTACTATAAAATATGTGTAATAAAAAATAATTTTTGATATTTAATAACATTTAATAAATTTAATATTATTATATATATATATATATATATATTTAATAATTTTATCTATAAAAAATAATAGAAAAAACGTGAACATGAATTAGAAAATGAATGTAATTGGTACCTAAGAGAAAGAGTTAACTCTATGGCAAATAACTTATTGTGCCAAGAACAAGAAAGACAAAGAAGAGCAATTAATATAAAGATCAGTCAAGAAAATCAAGAACAAGCACTCGCAGACAAACAAAGGTAAAATATATATATATATATATATAATAAATTATAAATAATAGTCATGAATTTTCTTTTATATTTAAATAATAAATAATATTAATATTATCATTATTATAATAATTAATAGAAAGGAATTCTTTGATAAAGTATTATATACTAATGTACCAACTGATGCATATTATGATCAATTCAATACTACTTCAAGATAAACATATCAATAGTTATATGAATATTATTATAATAATAAATAATGTTATCAAGATTAATAATTATTAATTTTTTTTTTTTTTTCATCATATTTAATCAATAATGTACTTTTTACTTTTTAATAATTTTTCTTTTTTCATTCATTCTATTTTATATTACATTTAAAAAGATTTTTTTTATTTTACAAGTTTTGTTACACATTGTTATATATATGTATATATAAAGATATATACAGTTTTGTTATTGTATTGTATACCAATAAATAAAAAAAATATATATATAACATTTAACCAAATTATACAAATTGTACTTATTTTTTATATATATATATACTTTTTTTTTTTAATTTATTCCAATATCGATTTTTATATATATTTAAATTATTTTAATTATTTTAATATAGATATATTAATAAATATATATATATATATTTATTAGATATTTTTATTATAAAAATTTTTTTGTTTAATGAAATAATTCTTTTATTATCTTTTTTTATTTTTTATTTTATATTTGAGAAAACTAAAACATTTCGAACAAAATAAAAAAAGAAAGAAAAAGAGAGAAAGTAAATATTTTTAATATAAAGAATACATATATTTAAATACTATACAAACAGGTTAATATATTTGATTTATGAAGTATAATTTATTTGCATTAAAATCAAATTTAAATTTAATTAAAAATGAAATTAGAATGTATAATAAATCATATTTTAAGATTAATTCTTTATATATAAAAGTAAAAATAAAATTCATTAAGGCTGAAATCTTTTTTTTTTTTTTTTTTTTTTTTTTTTTTTTTTTTTAATTTTAATTTTAAAGAAGATAAAATTTTATTTACTATTATTATTATTATTATATTATATTTTTATATTAGTTTTTTTTTTGATAATTATTATTGACCCGATAATAAAAATTTTAATATTTTTTTTTCTTATAATTTAGATAAGAAATATGGAAAATAATAGTTTATCATTAAAACAGGAATTTGAAGCTGGTCAAAAATTATTTAACGATATCGTTAATTCAACACTTTCTTCAAATGATGAAAACTTTCAAGTATGATTACTTTAATTTAAAATTGATAATGTTCTAATAAAATTGTTATTAATTAAAATTAAAAAATAAAATAAAATAAAATCAATTTTTATTTATTCTTTTTACATTTTTTTTATATAGAAACAAGTCAGTGATGCCATTAAACATTTTACTAGAGCATCAATTTTAGTTCAACAATTAAGTATTTTTAGTATCAATGAAACTGTTGAAGATATCAATACTTCTGATTTAAAGTAAGAATAATTTGTTGATTATAAATATTTTTTTTCGATATTTCAAATATAATGAAATTATAAATTAAAATTAAGTATTAATAAATCTTTGTATCTTTATTATTTTATTAAAAATAATAACAATAATAACAATAATAATAATAATAAATGAAATGAAATGAAATGAAATGAAATGAAAGATTTCTCTTAATTAAAGTCTATTTAGGTGAATTATACTTAAAAATTGTTAATCCAAATTCAGACAGAGAAAAAATATTGGAAACAGCTAAAGTATAATCAAATAGAAAATATAATAATACTAATTATAATAATAAAATAATAGATAAATAAATATATATATATATATAAAGATAAAATAAAAATGAATATTTAAGTTATTAACCTATTCTTATTAATTTTTATTTTTGTTTTTATTTTATTTTTTTTTTTTATTTATTTATTTATTTATTTATTTATTTATTTATTTATTTATTTATTTATTTATTTATTTATTTATTTATTTATTTAAAATAAAGAAAAACCTCAATGAATATTTAAGTAATTGTGAATTATATGAACTCTTTTCACAAAAAGTAAAAAAAATAAAGTATTAATATCTATTAAATTTATAAAAATATAGTATAATCACTTCTGTAATTGACAATTTCATTTATATATAACATTCAATTTTTTTATAAGGATAAAGAATACTTAGAAGCAAAATTAACCAATAAAACTTTCAATGCAGCAAGAAATAGAGAAGAAAAAATTGCTAGATATAAGAGAGAAAAGGAAACTAAAAATAAAATCGAGGTAATTTTATAAAATTTAGTAATTATAAATTATATATTAAATTTTATGAAAAATCAAAATTTCATAATTTCAAATTTCAAATTTCAAAATTTAAAATTTTAAAAATTAAAATCATTTAAAATTTCTAAAATATATATAAAATATTATTATAAATTATTATTATTATTATTATTATTATTATTATTAAATATTATAATAACGAATGAATAAATAAATAAATAAAATAAATATACATGAAATAAAAGGAATTAACGAAACAAATGCAAATTGCTTCAGAGAGAGGAGAAGAAAATGTTGATGAAGAAATTAGTCGTAATTTGATTTTAGCTACTATTGATTTATTTATTCAACAAACCATTCAAAGTTTAGAAATGATAAAAGATGAAATGGAAATGGTTAAAATGATGAAACAAATGAAAGAAAGACAAGGTTCAGGCTCTGAAAGAGTGGATAATCAAGCTGATAAAAATAACTTTGCCCCAATTCCAACTTCTGGACCATTATTATCTCAAAAAGGACAAGTATGAAACATATTTCTTTTTTATAAAAAAAAAATAATAATAATAAATAAATAATTAATTAATTAATTAAAAATAAAAATAAAAATAAAATATTTATGAATTTATGAATATATATATACATATACATATATATATATATATATTTAAAAACAAAACTAAATGAATTGACATTAAATTATTTTATTTAATTTGATAAAATAAAATATGATATGGTATAACAACAATAATGCTTAACATAAAATAATATAAAAACAAAACAATAACAATAACAATAACAATAAAAAAAAAAAAAGCCTTTAAGACCATTTGTTATTGTTGATCAAAAAGAAAGACTTAATCAAGTCTTTAGACCAGGCCATAATCTTCCAACGATGACTATTGATGAATATTTAGAAAATGAACGTAAACGTGGTAACGTTTTATCTGGTGGAACGTAAGTTTATCTATTTTTTTTGTATTTATTTATATACATACTTATTTATTTATTTATTTATTTATTTATTTATTTATTTATTTATTTATTTATTTATTTATTTATTTATTTATTTATTTATTTATTTATTTATTTATTTATTTATTTATTTATTATTCTTATTATTCTTATTATTATTTATCATTTTCAAAATAAATAAATTATATAATGATAATAATGATAATAAATTATATTTAAATATTATAAAATTCATATTTAAAAAAAAAAAAAAAAAAAATATATATATATATATATATATATATATTAATAATAATCAAATAAAAAAAATTATTGATATTGTTAATAATCTATTTAAATATTATATATTATACATATATATATATATATACAAAATATATACGACTGAATGAATAAAAATTAATTTTTTTTTTGTTTTTAGTGAACCCAAACAAAAGAAAATTATTGATGATAATGATGAAGCAGCTCTTGATGCTGAAACCTTAAAACAAAGAAAATGGGATGATTTCAAAGATGATAATCCAAAGGGATGGGGTAATCGTATGAACAAAGGTTAAAAAAAAAAATCTTTTTTATATATTTATATATAAAAAGATATCATCATTTTTTTTTTTTTTTTACTGCGCAAATTAAATAATAATAATAATAATAATAATAATGAAAATAATAAAATTTTATTATAACTATTATTATTGTTATTATTATTATTAAAAGAAGAAAAAAAAATCAAGTCAGCTCATATTGAATATAATTTATCTATTCAATGTATTAAAAATAGAATGTAATTTGGTAATGCTAATTTTTTATTAAAAAAAAAAAAAAAAAAAAAAAATTCATGCAAAGTAAAAAAAAATTTAAAAAATAAAAAATATATTCATATATTTATATATTTATATATAATATAAATATATAACATAAAAAAAAATTTTTTTCTAAATTATAAAAATTTAGTAGTATAATACCATAATACAATGCAAATAATATAATAATAATAATAATAATAATAATAATAATAATAATAATAATAAAAGAAAATTAATTATTGTTAAAATTTAAATAAACATATATATATAAAAAATGATATTTTCTTTTTCTTTATTTTTTTTTTTTTTTTTTTTTTTTTTTTTTTTTTTCATTAAATATAAACATTTAAAAAATATATATATTATATATATATATATATTTTTTCAATAAATATAAACATTTAAAATATTTATATATTTATATATATTTGTATTTTTTAAAAAAAAAAAAAAAAAAAAAAAAAATTGTCCTATTTATATACCTAAATTGATGAATATTCTTTCCATAATTATTTATTATTTATCAATTAAAGATTATTTAAAATATTTTTTATTTTTATTTTTATTCTTATATATATATAATATTTATATTTATTTATTTTTTTTTTTTTTTTTTTTTTTTTTTTTATTATTTATTTATTTATATTTATATTTATATTTATATTTATATTTATATTTATATTTATTTATAATACATTTTTCAACTATTATTTTAAATACTTTTTGTTTATTAAAAACAAAAATAAAGACAAAAAAAAAAATTTTTTTTTAATTATATATATATATTTCATTATAAATTGGAATAATAGATAGAATTTATAAAAAAAAAAAATAATAAGAAAAAAATAAGAAGAAAAACTACTATATCTATTTTTTTGATGGTAACTTTCTCTTTGTCTTTCTCTTTTTGTTTTTGTTTTTGTTTTTGTCTTTTTATATATATATATATATATATATATAATTATTATTATTATTTATTATAATAGTATAATTTTTTTTTTTTTATAAACGACGTTTTTCTCTTTTCATGGTTCTTCTCTTTTCCTTTTCTTTATCCAACTTTTGTTTTTCTAATAATTTTTTATCTCTTTCAACTTTTTGTAAATGTTTCTTTTTAGCTTCCATTCTTTGTTTTCTCTCCTTTTCCTTAACAATATCAGCATTTGTATTTTTTGGTATAAATTCATCCGCTTTTTTTTTTTTTTTTTTTTTTTTACAATTATAATTATTATTTTTTTTTTTTATTTATGAAAAAATATATATATATTGAATTTTAAAATTGACATAATAAAATAAATAATAATAATAATAATAATATATTAAATTGAAAAAAAAAAAAGATACATGAATATATATATGTTATAAATAATATGAATAATATGAATAATATAAATAAAAAAAAATGATATAAATAAAAATATGAATTTAATTATTAATATATATTATATAAATAAAATAAATGATATAAATAAAATATGAATTTAATTATTAATATATATAATATAAATAAATATTATTTATTAAATACTATTAATGATATATATATATATGTTTTTATAATATTACTTTGTTCATTAGCGGCATGGTCAACATATTCAATTTCATCTTCTCCATCTTCTCCTTGAGTAATTCTATCTAAATTATAAGCATATTTTTCTAAAAATTTTTCTCTTTGTTCTCTTTGTTTATCCGTTAATTGAACTTTACTAACTTCCTTTTTGGAAGCAACATTTAATACCTCTAATTCCTTTTCTATATTTATTTATACATAATTAATAATTTTAAAAATAGTTCAATTAAAATAATTATTAGTTCCATTAGATTTATTTGAATGGACCTCATATGTTAAGTTATTATATTTTATTAAGTATATATATATATATATATATATATGTGTGTGTGTGTGTGATATAAAAATTACTTTTTGCTTCATTTTGTTTTTTAATTCTTTCTTCTTCTTGTTTTTCTAATTCTTTTTGTTTTATTTTTGAAGAGTATTCGAATAATTGATTTAAAAATTCTTCAATTGGTTCTTCCTTTTTTTTTAAAAAAAAAAAAAAAAAAATACAAAAATAATATAAAATAAAAGAGGTTATATTATTAATTACAACTTTAATAACTATTTTAAAAAATAAAAAAAAATATATATATATATATTATTTTTTTTATTATTATTAATTTTTTTTAAATATTTCAATATATTTTTTTTACATACTGTAGCTTCAACTAAATATTCTTGAACAGCTTCTCTACATTCTTCTTCATCTTCAATTTCTTCTACCATTCCTGTTATATATTCTGATACTGTCTTTATTTATTATTAATTATTATTTATTATTATTATTTTTTTTCCATAATTATTATTTTATTATTATCATTATTAATAATATAAAGAACAATAAATTAATATTTAACCAAATAAAAAAATAAAAATAAAAATAAAAATAAAAATTATTAAATAAATATATAAATGAAATATAAAAAAATAATAATAATAATCAAATAA
>JACVTC010000113.1:555000-577500 GCA_016946835.1 Neocallimastix lanati (nom. inval.) | reverse complement strand
ACCATATTAATGTAGTACAAATGCTTTTCATGTAAACGATCAACAAATTTAGCAATATTCTTTGGTGGGAAGTTAATTTCATCATAAGTGAAATCCTTGAAGCCATCCATGAAATCAATATCAATCCACATGGTATCAACCGGAATTTTCTTCTTTTCAAATTGATCTAAAACGTATTCTACTTGTTCGAGGTTCTTGTAACCGTAACGACATTGATGCCAACCAAGAGTCCAGTATGGCATAAGAGTTGGTTGACCGATAACCTTATGGTATTGAGCAACGACTTCTTCTGGAGTTGGACCCATAAAGAAGTACATATCAAAGTTACCACCGTTCACCTTGAAAGACAATTTACCAGGTTCAAGAATGAAATCTTGGCCATGCGCATTCTTAAGGAAGAAACCGTAGGAAGAACCATCTTCAGCAATTTCCATGTAGAATGGATGATGACCATAGATGTTAGAATCCTTTGGACAACCAGAATCAAGAGCAAATAAAGCTTGTTTGGTAGCGTTAGCATTTCTCTTAAATTCAGAAACAACTTCACCCACACCATAGATATTAGCATTAATAGGAACAGAGGTAGTAACCTGTAAGTATTGTTGTTCGAAAACAAATTCAAGAGAGTTGAAAATAATTTTACCATTCTTTCTCTTTACAACAATGTTGAAATCACCGTCCTCTTCTAAATCGAATACGTATTCTGGATCAGAGGCACCCGTAACTTCTGGAACGAATGGGAAAGCTTCCTTTGGAATATCAGCATTGTGTGGGTATTTTTCAAGATCAGTAGGGGTAACCTTAAGATGAAGTCTAGTATCAGTTTCAAAAGTAGCAGCGAAATCTAAAGAGGTAATATCGGCATCATACTTTTCACATTTTTGACTTCCGAAATCAAGAGTAGCGGTTATACCAGAAGAAGATTTCTTTAAATTCTTAACCCTATACTTCTTATCGGAACAGTCAGGTTCAGATAATTCACCAGATGGAATAATATCTTGGAAGTAGCAGCGAGTATCTTCAGTAAGACTGTTTTGATCGTAGCAACAACCGTACTTATCAACACATTCACTTTCAGAAATACCACTATAACCACAGGAATTACGTTGGAAGATATCAACAGAACAAGTTGGAACAAGAGCGCCATGGTAGAAACAGGATGGGTAATTCTTATCTTCAGAAAGATCCCAACAACAACCTAAGTCACCACATTCCTCTTCAGTAATATCCTTTTCACCACAACGAGAACGTAATTCATGTTCAATGACACAAGTACCATATTGATTATTAAAGTCAGAACCAACACCATAGAAGCAAGATGGAGCACCAGCTAATTCACTGTAACAACAGTTTAAGCTAATACATTCATCTTCTGTAATTTTGTCACGACCACATTGAATACGTTCAGAGGCATCAGCATGACACATCTCTAAATCTAAACCACAGTCGGTAGTGGTAATAACAGTACTACCAACTAATTTGAAACAAGTAGAAGTAACGATATTTGTAATATCGTAAGTCTTAATGGTATTTTCGAGCTCACCATTGTTGAAAATAACATTAGCAAAAGCAATACCCTTTGGGAAGGTGTGACTCCACCATCCATTACCCAAATCTTCAATAGCCTTACCTGGCCAGTTTGGACCACCATATAAGTTGTCACCGCCATCCCAAGACCAGAGATTAACAACCTTCCATGAATTTGGTTTAAGGAAACGAATAGTAATTTCGGCATCCGGGTTAAAGTTAGCAGAAGTGTTAACTGATCTGTTGTAGTAGCAAGATGGAACCTTTTCATCATTGCTTTCCTTCCAACAACAATCAGTTTCAGTAAGACAAGCATCTTCAGTAGTAGACTTACAAGCAACCTTATCAGCATCATCAATAGCATCACAGATACCAACCTTTTCACCAGTGGAAGAATAGAAACACCAAGGAGCATTAGCAATATCAGTTTCACCCCAACAGCAACCCTTTTCAATGCAAGATTTCTTTGAAGTAGTTGGATCACCACAGTCAACACTTTCAAGTGGATCAACAACACAAAGTCCAGTGACTGGTTCATCAGCTTTACCAGTTGGTTCTTCGACTTCACTAGTTGGAGCATCAGTAACAATTTCCGTTTCAATTTCCGTTTCAACTTCTGTTGTCTTTTCACTATCTTTTTCAGTTTTGTTGATACTATCAGTTTCAATTTCAGTTTCAACTTCTGTTGTTGTTTCACTATCTTTTTCAATTTTGTTGACACTATCAGTAACAACTTCTGTTTCAACTTCTGTTGTTGTTTCACTATATTTTTCAGTTTTTTCGGCACCATCAGTAACAACTTCTGCTTCAACTTCTGTTGTTGTTTCACTATCTTTTTCAGTTTTGTTGACATTATCAGTTTTTTTTTCACTATCATTTTCAGAATCTTCACCATCTGTAATATCAGCTGAAACTTCTTCAACAGCTTCAGTTTCATTAGCATCAATTACATCTTCATGATCTTTTTCCTTTTCCTTTTCCTTTTCCTTTTCTTTTTCTTTTTCTTTTTCTGAATTTTCACCATTTTCTTCATTATCTACAGATATATCTTCTTCAGAGTCTTCCTCTTCAGTAACTGAAACAGCATCAATTACAGCAACTTCAGATTCATCCTCACTGAAATCAAGAATATCTTTTAATTTCTTTAAATCTTTATCACTGTTACCAATAAGATTGTTAATTTCTGTAGTTAAATCATCATTGTCAGGGATATCAGCAACATCATTAGAGCTGGATCCAGAAGTATTCTTAATGATACATTTTCTATTAGCTAATGCTAAACCTAATTGGCTGATTAATAATAACGCATTAATAGTAGAAATTTTCATTTTTGATTTTCTTAATATTAAATTTATTTATTTATACAATAAAAAGAAAAAATGTAAATATATAGACAAAATAATAATATATTATATAATTATTCTTTTTTTTTTTTTTTTTTTTATTTTTATAAACTTTTAATTTCTATTTAATAAAATTAAAAGTTTTATTTATAATTAAACATCTATATTTTTTATTTTATCGTAATTTTAAATGATTATTTTTTATTAAATAAATAATAAACAAAAAAAAAAAAGAAAGAATTTTTTTTCCTTTTATATTCAATAACTCACTTTTCTACTTAACAAAAAAAAAAAAAAAAAAAAAAAAGATTAATCAATAATTAATAATCAATAATTAAATTAATAATTAATAATTAATAATTAACACTTTTATATATAAATAAAAAAAAAATAAAAAAAAAATTATTATGATTATTAAATATACAAACTTTATTTAATAATAAATACTAATTAATATTTATTTATTTATTTATTTATTTATTTATTTGTTTGTTTGTTTATTTATTTGTTTATTTATTTATTTATTTATTTATTTATTTATTTATTTATTTATTTATTTATTTATTTATTTATTTATTTATTTATTTATTTATTTATTTATTTATTTTCAATATTTAATTAATTATAATTATTCCATGTAAATTAATTAATTCAATTATTTTGTACTATCTAATCATAATATAAATAATAAAACTTTTTTTATATGTTTTATTTCAATTTTTATCATAAAAAAAAAAATTAAATTTAGGTTAAAATAAAAATAAAATAAAAGATTAAAATATAATAATTTATATAATTAATTTATATGAATATATATGACTAATATATTATTAATATATTATGATCTATATTTCATAGGTAAGTTAATACGTACTTCATCTATTTTTTAAAATTTTATTTAATCAAATGAAAGAATATTCTTTTTTTTTTTTTAAATAAGGAAAAAAATAAAAAAATAAAAAATAAAAAAAAAAATTAAGAACATTTGAAAATTTGTTTTTAGAATCAAATTAGAAAATGTTCATTTTGGAAGAAACTTAAATGATGCTTAACTTTTCAAGATAGAAATAATTCTTACAGAAGTACTTAAAAAAAACTCAATCAATTGACTTCATAGCTATGGAATCAGCATTTAAATATTGGAAAGGCATACAAAACTATTTATTTATTAATTATTTTTAGGTCAATGAATAAATTCATAATTTTTGTTATTTTTAAAACTAGGATTACTTTTAAAAATATTATAACATCTATTATTTATACTTATTATTTATTAATAAATACTCTTTTTTAATTCTTTTTATTATTCAATTATTCAATTATTTATTATTTATTTATTTATTAATAAATACTCGTTTAATTCCTTTTATTATTTATTATTCAATTATTCAATTATTTATTATAAAATTTTAATACTATTCTTTATCAATAACATTGTTTTTTTGTTATTTTTTTATTATTATTATTATTATTTTTCAATTCATTAATAATAATAATAAAAAGAATAAGAATAAAGTTAACTACAATAATTTTAATTATAACAATAAAATAAATATAAAAAATTATAATTCCACAAATATTAAAAAAAAATTTAAAAAAGGAAAAATGAATTTTGAATTATAATTTTATACAAAATTATTTCATATAAATAAAATAAATATAAAATATAAAATATAAAATATAATATATAAAATATTAAAATATAAAATATTAAAATATAAAAATATAAAATATAAAATATAAAATATATAAATTATTAAAATATTAAAATATAAAAATGTTTTTTTTTTATTTATTAGATATTTAGAAAGAAAAATAAAAAAATAAAATACAATAAAAAAATTGTTTATATATAAATAATTAAAAAAAAAAATAGAAAAATTATTTAAATTTTTTATATAAAAAAGAAACACGTTAAAATTTGTTTTTGTTGTATTAAAAATAACCAAAGAAAAAGAAAAGAAAAAACAAAAAGAAAGGAAAAAAACAAAAAGAAAGGAAAAATATAAATAAAAATTATTATACTATTTATACAGGAAAAAAAAAAAAAAAAAAAAAAAAAAAAAAAAAATTTTAAACCTTGTGTTGTGTTCATTTTTATAACTTTATTTTTTATATTGTTTAAAGGGTTATGTTTGTTGAAATTAAAACTGAATTGAAATCTCAACTTCAGTTATTTACATTTCAATAGTTAAAATATTATTTATTTAATTATTTTTTTTTTTTTTTTTTTTTTTTTTTTTTTTTAGACTAGGAATAAACTTTATTTAATAATATTTTTTTTTTTTTTTTTAAAAAATACATGAAGTTTAAATACATGAAATTTTTTTTTTTTATATTAATATTAAAAAACTACGTTATGAGATTCGAGGACGAAAAGGCCTCTAACTCTTCCCATTCATCGAAGATAACTCCATGTGGATGAAAATTATCATTCGAATCTGTATCAGAATTTCTTCTTTGCCTTATCGTTACGACGTCGACGCTCTTGACAACGGTAGGTCTAACACTATACAAATCGATCATGGTGTAAAAATCACCAATCACAATAGGCATAACGTTAGTAAGGAATTCCGCAAGCCCCACAAAATATGAAATCGGGAAAGAAGACTCGTTCGAAGGTGATTGAAAAATATTATTAATATATCGCCTTCTTTCCCCCGAGCCGATCTTTAAGATTTCAAATACTGCATTTCCGCCAAGAAGGAGACACAGCACGTAAAAATTGATATTATCATCAAAATCTTCCTCTTTATCATCAGGAATGTTCAATGATTTCTCATGAACAATAAGAGAAAAATTAATAAAAATTTCATCAACAAAGGGAATGAAATGTTGCCTAAATTCTTCAAATTTAGGACATAAAAGTATCCAGTGTGTAAAACTAGGTAAGCTGTTACTCTCACCACAACAAGGGCAGTATGTTGGGCAATTTTCTGATACTAGATTACTTTTAACATACGTTTTTACATCAAATTTGAATCCACATTTAATTCGTCCAATCCAAAAAAATCCAAGAGAAAATTGTGAATATTTAAGTGATAGACGTTGAATAAATTTTTTAAAACCAAATTTAAATTTCTTGTATTTAGTAGATCTGATCGCAGGAGTGCTTGAATAATGAATATTTTCCCAGTAAAACTTCCTTATTTCTCCAGGAAGTTTATTATTGTGCTTGTGTACTGCTAAACTCCGTGCTTTTTTCGTCCAAGAATAGTGAGAAAGTGTAGGTATATTTTTGACTAAATGAGAAATAATACAAGAAGAATCTTTCCACTTTTTAAAGCATCGAATCATCGCCTTAGCACAAAAACTAGCTATAGGAGGTATAGAAAGTTCCTTAGACATATTGTAAATTGAAGTATTGGAGGTTTTATTTTTAAACCCGAAACTCCAATACAAACCTCGATTAAAAGCAGTTTGAGCTTTTTCAGTATTCTTTTTATTTGAACCAAGTAAGGGAGCATAATAAAGAACTGAACTAAGGACAAAAGAAACTAGTATACGAGTTTTAAAGTAGAAAGGAACATTCCTATTGGTTAAAAAACTAAAGAAAGAGTTAACTGTATAATTAATTTTACTATTCATCTTAGCAATAATAGGTTTTAAATCCAACGATTCATTAAAAGGTATACCAAGATATGTATATTGATTAGTGCTTGGTATATAGTTCATACCAAGTCTAAATGTAGGATTTTCATAATGTCTTGAAGGTATAAAATTCTTTGGTTTAACAACTAGTGTAGCGCATTTATTGATTCCAAAGGTCATTTCATTTTTAATACCCCAATCATGAGCAATATTCAAAAGGTTTTTAAGTGAAGATTTTGTAGGAGCTAATAATACAATATCATCAGCAAATAATCCACCACAACACTTTTTCTTTTCAGTAATCACACCATAACTTTTACATTTATCAAAAATATCATTGATAAATATATTGAATAAAATAGGAGAGAGAGGACACCCTTGGCGAACACCACGGTGTATTGGAAATTCTTTTGAAAGTTTACCATTAAAGTTTGCACGAGCTTTCGAGGTAAGGTATAGATTAGTAATGAATTGAAGGCATTTACCACGAATACCAAGATTATTTAGTTTAGTAAGTATATTGTAAATTGGAACTGAATCATAAGCTTTTTTAAGGTCAAGAAAGGCAAGAAAGGTAAATTTATCCTTAAATTTTCTTCTTTGACAAATTTCACGAATGGATACAAATAAACTAATACATTCTTCTTTATTTCTAAAACCAAACTGTTCTGGTCTAATTATTCCATTAGAAAAAGCATAGTCCGATATTCTTTTAGTGACAATTTTTGATAGAATTTTTAAACCTACATTGATGAGTGAAATACCACGATAATTATTACAATCTGAAAGATCCCCTTTTTTAGGAATAGAAACAATAGAAGCAGAGTTCCATTCATTAGGAAAGTCACCATCCCAAATTTTATTAAAAAGTAATAACAGACACTTTGCACAATCGGAATAAGTAACCTCTTGATTAGAGTCATCCTGAGAAGAATTTCTACTCTCAGAATTAAAAAATGCTTTAAAAAATTCTGTTGGTATACCATCAGGACCAGGTGCTTTGTTATTTTTCATTGAAAGAACAGTTGAATGAATTTCTGACATGGAAATAGGTTGATTAATATCCCATGATACCTGAGGAGTAGAAGAATTATTAAGTATTCTTTTCCAATAATTTTCATTAAGACTGTGACCAGTTATATCAGAAGCAAGTTCTTCATAGTGTTCTGCAAAACGATTGAGTTGATCTTCTTGGGATACTAGAACATTACCTTCTTTATCTTTAATGTATACAGGTGATTGGGAAGGAGAGTAAGAAGGTTTAGAAATTTTCTTAAGTCCAGACCAACCACGCTGGGCATCATTTTTTAAGAAACATTCGCCGATGGAATGAATCAAATTTTTAAATCTAATATTCCTAATATTTCTTTTAATACTAATGATATAATCAGAAAGAACTCTATATTCTTTTGAGAGATCACAAAATTCTTGAAGATTTGACAAATCATTACTAAGTTTAAAATTTTTAATCCTTTTATAAAATAAATGTTTTTCATGTGATAATTTCTTAATATAAGCAGGACAATGGAACGCTGAACCCTGTAAATTTGTAGGAACTCTTGCTTGAATGTCATCGCCTATTTTATTTGCTGTGTCAAGAAGTTTTTTAACCATTGTATTAGAGTCTAGATTATCATTATGTTCAAAGTCATCCAGTAAACATGTGAATTTATTATGAGAGAAGATTGCTTCACGTTTATCCCTACAAATTCGATTAGACCACTTAATTTGTTTATCCCGAGGGGGAGTAACAAAACCATCAGGAGATATTTTTTTACAAGAAAGAATAAGTGGTAAATGGTCAGAGATGTCATTAAAAGAGTAGCATACAGAAGCAATATTCAGATAATTTCTTAATTTATCGTTCACTACTATAAAATCAATACAAGAATTCTTTCCACCATTAGACCAAGTAAATTGATGACCAACCATATCCATAACAAACCATTGAGGGGAAATTCTAAGAATAAGATCTTTGAGTTGTTGCTTAGTCATGTTGAAATCACCAACAATAGCCGAAGGGTTATTCTGATGGTTCTTGAGCCAATTAGCAAAATCAGTTTCCGCTTTTTCTCTAGAGTCTTTGTGTTTTTTGCTAGGGATGTAAATGTTCCCTAAAGAACATCTGACACCCCAAAAAGAGAATATATTTACTGAGAGTATATATCTATATTCAAAATCATCATTAGTGAATTGGCAGGAGGAGTGCACACCTATATAAAGGCCCCTCATACCAGGGATTTTTTTGTCCGCACGTCTCAGTACTGTTCTATAATGATTAAGGAATGGATAAGAGTTAGAAAAGGAGTTAAGGAATGAACTATTACCGACTTCTTGAAGACAAATACAAATAGGATTAAAGATTGAATTAAAATTGGTAAGTCCGTCACGTTTTTCAGAATTCCAACCATTTATGTTCCAGCTAATACAGAGGTTGAAATATTTAGTATTCGAGAAAGGGTTAGCATACAGGAGGCTTTCAGAGATGGGGATTGAGGGTTCAGAATAATACCTGGTTCTATTATGATTAACATTGCTAAATGTGCGTATCCTTGAAGTAATCTTCCATTTTATTCTTTTAACAGGTAAGTGCTTAGTAATCAAATAAATAACCTTCAAATAATCAGTACAATTATTATAGTTAACTCTTAGGATGAAGTAGTTTTCCATATTAATATAGTGTTTTTTAACGATTCCATGAACAACTTCATTACAATTTGATATCTTTTTGCTTAAAAATTCCCATAGTCTACTTTCAGTCCAAGATTCAAGATCATGAATGAAAATTAAAACAAATTTATCATGGTCAGGACCATAAAGTCGCAGACCTCTTCGTATAGTTGACATAATAAAATAAAAAACTTATCTATATTAATAAAAGGTAAGTGTAATATAAAAATAAAAAAATAAAATTAGTAAAAAATTAAAAAATTAAAAAAAAAATAAAAATTTATTGCTGTTGTCTTCTCTTTCGTGTATATTGTTTGCTAAAACTTGTTTGTTTTTCTTTCTTTTTGTGTTGACTAGTTTTTAATTAATGATTTTCAATTATAAATTCCTGTTTTATGTAAAAATTTCTGTAAAATAATCATATATAATATAAAATTTAAATGTTAATGAAATAATAGTTGTGAAAAACTTTAAAAAGATTCCCATCCGTTAAATAATGTCTCAAACACAAGCTTTGGAGTGAATCAATCTCCTACATTTCCATTTTACAATAGCTACATGAGAGTATAAATAATACTATAGAAAAAAACATATACAAAATAATGCTAAAGTAAAAAATACAATAGATTCATTACAATGATAATATGTAGAAACTACATGATATTATTAATTATACAACTCCAATGTTACTACATATCCAGTTTAAGACATTACAGAACGTCAAGTTCACTTTCTACAGTCTTCCAGTATTCCAGATTTCTCTCTTCGTACTAGAAGCCACTTTAGAAAGGATAACCATTGATTATCATCAGAATCACAGAAAGCTGTAATTAGTACACCTGATATAGGTTATTCCTTTTCCATCAACCCTCCATGGACCTGGAAAAACAGTCCACTTCATTGGAGTTTATTTAATTATAAATAATATATATATTTAAATAATTAATAATTAATATAATAAGTTCTTATTTAATATTTAATATTTCTATGTTTTATATTCTAATATTTTATATTTTATATTTTATATATTTTATATTTTAATATTCTATATTTAATATTTTATATTTAATATTCTATATTTAATATTTTATATTTAATATTTTATATTTAATATTTTATATTTTAATTTACTTTTCTTAAGGCCAATATTAAGGATATGTTGTTTTCATAAATATATATTCAAAATTTAGTTAAATTGTTCTCTTCAAATAGATAAATAATATTTTTTCTTACTAAAAAAATGTTCTTCTATTTTTATTTTTAATTCTTCTTTACTAATAGAATTTAAAAGGTTTCTTTTTTTTTTCTCCTCTGATAATTTAAAACCTTTATTATATTTTTTTAGTATCTTGACTATAGCTAGAATCTTCCATCAAAACCTTATCAAGATAATTAATTTTTAAAAAAAAAAAAAAAAAAACGGACCATAAGAATAAGAACAGTCATTAATTTAATTTTTTTTTTTTTTTTTTTTCTTTTTTTACTCAATTTTTGTTAGCTATAACGTGGTGATTACAGGCCTCAAGACAACTACATTTCTCAGCCCTCCTATTACACTTTTTTTTATGGCATTGCTATTGTAAAAAAAATAAATTTAATAAATGAAAACTAAAAAAAAAAAAAAAAAAGTACTACCCTAAATAAAAATAAAATAGAAGAACCCAACTAATAAGGCCTCATTTTAACAAGGCCTCTTTTTTCTTAGAAAATTTTAAATGATATAACAAAACAGACCAAAAATCATTAAATTTTTATATATACATTAAAACATAATAATAATAATTATAATTTTTTTATACATATATATAAATATATATATCTATTAAATATATTATAAATATTCTTTTTTTTTTTTATTATTATTTATTTATTCGTGCTTTGATTTCTTATTGTAATATACTTTTTTTTTTTTTTTTTTTTTTCATTTCATTTCATGTATTTATTTTATTTATTTATTTATTTATTTATTTTTTTTAAATCTTATTATATAAATAAAATATGAAAAAAAAGGGTTATATATATCAATTGTATGATATGAGTAATAAATACATTTATATAAGTAAATAAGTGTGTAAAATATTTAATAAAATTTTATAATATTTATAATAATATTTTATTAATATTATTATATTATTATATTATTATTATTCCGATATTACTGAAAATGATTTTAAATATGTTTTTAGTTCCTATATAAATAATTATAAAAAAAAAACATGTATATAAATATATAAATATATATATATATATATTAATAAAATTATTCTTTGTTAAATAATAATAATAATAATAATAATTTTATTATTATCATATTATATATATGAGATAATAATTTATAATTTATTTATTTATTTATTTATTTATTTATTAATTTTAAATAAATATTACTTTATATCTTTTATATTGGGCTTCTATTGGCTTCAAATCATTTTTTGTTTTTATTGGACGTCCATTCTTTTTATAAAAATTTTCTTGATATGTAATCAATTCTTCTTGTAATTTTTTCTTTTCATTTTTACATGCATTAAACCTTATTATATATATGAATATATAAATTTGGATTGTAAATATATATATATATATATATATATATTTTTTTTTTGATATTTAATATTGTTTATTATTGCTTTATTTTATTATATTTATATTTGTTTCTACTTACATGCATCGTTCAAATGGATTATCAATTTTCTTTAATGAATTTCTCTTTTCCTTATCCTTATCCTATATATTTTGTTTTATTAAATATATTTTTATTATAATATAAAAAAAAAAAAAAAAAAAAAAAAAAAAAAAAAAAAAAAATATATATATATATATATATATATTATAATATTATGAATATTTTTTTTATAAAAAAAAAAAATTAGCATTAATAATAATAATAATAATATATTTAATATATAATTAAAAAAAATAATAATAAAATTAATAATATTATATATATAATTGATAGAATATAATTATTAGTATTTTTATTTATTTATTTACCTTTACTTTTTCTATGGACATTTTTAGTCTATTAATATACCAAAATAACTCTTTTAATATTATCTTATCAATCATTCTATATTCTTCTAATTTTTCTTTTTCTATTGTACTATCTGATTTGAAATTAGCATAAAAACTTTTTAAGGTGGAGAGTTCCCTTTTAATTTCTTTATATGTTTTCATAATTTCACCTGGTTTCATAGCAAATACATAGATTGAACGACGTTCCAATTGTCTCCGCTTATCAATATTTCTTATAATACGTTGTCCAGGACTTAAGTCTTTAATACCATAATAAAAACAAACATTTTCTAATTTTAAATCTATTTAATATTTATATATATATATATATATATATATAAAAGATTTTAGGTGAGTATAAATATATATGTATATTAAATGTATTCATTTAAAAAAAAAAAAAATTTTTTTTTTTTAAATCATTATAAAATTTTTTTAGAGATATTTTATCTATAAAGTTAAAATAGAATAATAAATAATAATCTTATTATTATTAATATATGTATAATTTAACAGATATCAATATAAACCTTTATGTTTTGATAAAGCATCTTCCGATTCATTTTTTTTCATCCATGACTGAAGATCAATAAATGGATAATATACTATATATATAAAAATAATATATATATATATGAAAATATTAATATTTTTTTTTTCTAATTTATTATTTTAAACGTTAATTATAAATTAATATATATGTATATATATTTAATATATATATTTAATACCATTAATATTTCCATCTTTATATATTTTATATTTATTTAATTCATCTATAAATATAGAATTTAAATATAATTGATATTAATAATTTCATTAATATGTATATAATAAAATAAAATATAATATTTATGTAATATATAATATACAATCTATAATCTCTTAATTACCTTTTATATAAAGTCGTAAAAGCTTAAATTTTTTTCTGGTAAACCTTTCCATTTCTTTTATAACTTCGGTATCTTCATCTTCTCGTTTTGAAAATTCTTTTAATTCTTTAATATATCTATCTAAAAATTTTATATAATGCTCTAAATCTCTTAATCTTTCTATAAATAATTTCTGTTGTTGATGTTGTGTACTATTCATTGATTGAGTTTTTGTAACATTTTTTAATTGGGTATTAAAATCTTTTAAACCTTTGATAATTTCTTCCTTGTTCCCATCAACTCCTGAATTTCCTTGATCATTCTTATGAATTAAGATTTCATCATCTAAAATTACTGATTCACATTTATTATCATTATCATTATTATTATCATTATTATTATCATTAATATTATTGTTATTATGACTATGGTTATTATTATTATTATTGTTGTTGTTGTTGTTGCTGCTGTTACTGTTACTGTTACTGTCGCTGCTGTAATGCTTTTTCTTACTTTTATTTTTATTATAAAAATTAATACTATTCATTATTTCTCTTATTTTTTCTTCTTTTTCTTCTTTTTTTTCATATATTTCAAAATTATTTGAATTCGAATTCAATATGAAATCCTTTTCTTGATTTTTATCTTGACGACTGTTTAAAGTATAGGGTTCTATATCAATTATTTGTTGAGATAAATTTGGTAACTTTCCTTTCTGTTTCTGACATAATTTTTCTTTATTAATAAGTAGAGATTCATTAACGGAGAAATTTCGAGTAATTTTTGCTTTTTCTTCGCTATTCAAATTCATAATATCTTTTACTTTCATTGTTTCTAATAGATTATACTTATTTTTATTATTCATTTCAATACTGTTACTTGAATATATATTATTAACACTATTACTGGATATTAATTCTCCTGAAATGTATCTTATGGAATCAATAATAGGTTTATTTTTATTATATTTATTACTATTGTTTTTTTCAACATGGCTATTTCGTTTATCGTCATTAGTATTTTTATTTCTTATTGATGATATAATATTACAGGAATTATTATATTTTTTCTATATAATCATCATAATTAAATATAAAATAGTAAAAAAAAATAAATATTTCAAATAATATAATTATATAGTATATTATAATTTAAATATTATATATTATATATATATATATATATATATAATTATAGTTAGTCTATACTATAAATAGTTTGAAAATAAACGAAATAAATATAATAATAAAAGTAATTATAACAAATAGATTACATGTCCTCAAAAAAATAATAATAATAAAATAAATAAATAAATAAATAAATAATTTTAATTTACTTTTAAATTATCAAAATTAGATAGTAAAGTTATATAATAATTATTATTTTTATTTTCATTTAAATTTGGATTATATGAGTTAGAAATATTATAATTTTCTGGATCATCTCTTTTATCATCTAGATTGATGAGAGTTTCTTCTTTTGACAAATAATTATTCGGTATTGGATATTGAGTAATATTACTACAGTCAATCTCAATAAATTTATTATCATTCAAAATTGTGACACTGGAATCCAATCTTTTAACGCAATAATAATATAATTAGAGTAATTAAATGAAATAATATACATATTTAATATATATATCATCTTAATTAAATATTTAATGATTTAACGTATTCATTTATATATTTATGTATGTATATATATGTGTATGTATTAATAAATTTTTAAATTTTACCTATTATTTTGGTCAACCAACTATTATTATATCAAAAACATTAATTATAAAATTATTAATCAATTAAAAAAAAAAAAAAAAGAAAAAAATATGATTCAGTATATATATATGTTTATATTGTTTATATGTAATATTAAAAATATATATATATATATATATGTTTATATATATTATTAGTATTATAATATAAAATAAAATAATAAAAATAAAATAAAATAAAAAATATTAACTTCAAAGATTTTATTTTCATAATTTTCTTTCAAAGCATTTTTATCATCCAAATATTTTTTATATTTATTAGGTTTTAAAAGAACTGAAGGTGCATCATTAAAATTAGATATTAAATTTGAATTCGAATTTATATCTGTACTCATATTTCTGCTTATACTAGTGTTCAAATTTATACTAGTACCAATTGTACTATCTTCTAACGATATGATATCATTGCAATACTTTATATCAATAGTAGATGAATCTAAAAAGTCTAAACTTTCTACAACCTCTTTAATAACTCTATCAGAATGGTTATCCTTATTGTTATCTGATGAGGCTTTTTCATCATTGTTATCTGGTAAGGTTTTTTCATCATTATTACACAATAATGTCTTTTCATCATTATTACATGATAAAGTTTTTTCATCATCATTACCTAAAAAGAATTCGACTTTGATTTCACTATTATTAATATCTCTAATATCAAATGTAAAATAATGATTTTCGTTACTGTTGTCATCATCTTCATTATAATTATTATAATTATAATTATTATAATTAATTAAAACTTTGTAATTAGGATCATCATTATTTTCATTATTTTTATCATCATAACTATTATTATTATTAACATTGTCATCATCATCATCATCATTATCATCAGTATTAGTATTAATATTAATATTTGTATCATGATGGATAGACATATTATCTATATCGCTAATTTCATCGCTGGTATCAGATAAAGAAGAACTGCTGTCACTATCCTCTAAAGAAACAATATCATAATCATAACCTCTAAATACTATATCCTTCACTGAATTTTCCTCTGAATTATTTTCTTCATCATATACAGGTTTAATATCAAAATAGGATAATTTCAATTCATCTTCCTCTCGCTATTTATATAAATATATATATATATTATTAATTTAAATTAAAAAAATATTTAATTTAAATAAACATATAAATATTTATATATATATATAATACAGTAAAATAATAAATCCATTACATTATTTTATTTATTATTATATCGAATTTAATAAATATTTATAATTATATATATATATATACAATTATATATAATTACCTTCATTCTAATTTTTTCAAAATATCGAATGATTGAATTGATAATATGTAATGGTGCAATTAAAGTAGTATGCATATCTGCTGTTTCTAAACATTCAATAATATTCGGTGCAAATACAATACATAAATTTTCAATATCCATTTTATTATATTTTTTATATTTATCGATATAAAATATAAATTCTAATATATAAAGTAAAGTATCATATCTCTGTTTCGGTAATTGTGATAATGCTTCTCTGATTTTATCATCTGAATCTAAATAGAAACCATGTACGATAATAATATTTATATAAATATATAAAGTTAATAAATATTAATCATATATATTTATATATATATTTATATATATATATTTTTTTTTAATTTTGGATTAATAAATTATTCGTTATTTTCATAATAATAATTAATTTAAAACTTTAAAATTAATAAATCAATAAAATTTAATTTAAAAAAAAGTATATATATATCAATATTTTTTTTTTCAAACCTTTCGCTGATTCAAATAATGTAAACAAATTTTTTGGTATAATCTTTCCTGATAATTCTCTTAAAAATTGTTTAAATAATGTGGCGATAGCATGAACATCACTATAATTTGTAAAATCTATTTTTCCAGCTATTAGATACATATAATACATTTTTTGTTGAATAATACAAAAAAAAATATATATATATATATATAATAGAATAGAATATAAAATTAAAAATAATAATTATTATTATTTATTAATATAATATTAGTATGGTTCAATTTTTTAATTTTTTTTTTTTACTCATTATTATTATTAACTCGTTTTAATATTTTGTTGAATTTTATATATACAATATATATATATATATATATATATTTATATTAATCTTACATTTATCAATTTTTTCTTTTATTTCATTTTTTAAATTATAACATCCTCCCAATCGAAATATTCCTTCTTTCATTAATACTATTTATATAATTCCATATAATTCCATATAATATATCAAAAAATTAATTTTTTTTTTAATATGCATATATATTAATATTTAGTAAATCAAAAAAAAAAAATTTTTTTTTTTTTTTTAATTAAAATTTCATTAAAATTATTAATATTAACTTTTATCTTGTTTTAAATAATTTACGAATTGTTGTATTTCTATAGGTATATTTTCTAAACTGTATTCAGACTGAAATATACTTTCCATTGTAATTATATGAGTTTCATCGATTAGATCATTTTTTAATATTTCTGTTTTCTTTTCAGTAACAGGAGTAGGAATTAAATTATCAATATTTCTTGTATCATTACTTTTATTATTATTATTATCCTTATTATCTAGAATATCTTTATTATTTTTATTCTTTGTATTCTTTTTATTCTTTTTATTATTGTTGTAACTGTTTTTTGATTTAGAAGAAGTATTATCTTCTAGTGATGATGATGATGATGATGATGTTTTCTTGTTATGATTTGCTTTATTTGTCTTTTTATTATTTTTATCTTCATGATTTGTAGTTTATTTCGATATTTATCAATATTAAATTAAATAAATAAATAAAAAAGAAAAAAAAAATGTTATAACAACATATATAGAATTTTTTGAAAAAAAAAAAAAAAAAAAAAATTGTTAGCAAAATATATTATATTAAAATATATTTATAAAAATGAACTATTTTTTTTAGAATATATTTATTAATAAAATATATATATATATATTAATGAGATGAATTATATATTGTACTTTCTAATTCTTTAATAGTTAATACTCTTTGACGTTCCATTAGCTCTTCAATAGAAAGACCAAATAACTGTGTACCCCATATACGAGGATTATTTGATTTTGTCCCCTGTAGAGAGGAAACAGTTTCTGGAAAAATATATTTATTTATATTTTCATTGTTTTTTAAATATTTTCTTAATAAATACATTATTATTTATTTATTATTATTATTATTATTAATTTATAGCGATAATTTGGATAGTAAAAAATAATTTTTAAAAAAACAATTTTTTTTTTTTTGACTATTAATTTTTTTTTTAATATATAAGCAAAAAAAAAAAAAAAAAAAAAAAAAAAAAAAAAAAAAATTATATATATATATATATATATAATTATCTCTACTTATAAAACTTTTTCTTTTCTATTTATTTATTTTTTATTTTTTTTTATCTTTTTATCTTTTATCTTTTATTTATCCTTTATATTAAATATCTTTGGGTACTATACTCTTTTAATTAAAAAGTTTATTCTTTTATTATGTTTTTTTTTTTTTTTTCTTTTAATAAATATATATAAAATTGAATAAATTATCTACATAATATTACTTTATTCTAAAATATGTTTTATTAAATTTTTTTTTTATTCTTTTTATCTTATTAATTATTTGTATTTGTGTGTGTTCTATACTCTTTTAATTAAAAAGTTTATTCTTATTGTATAAAAACAATGATTAAAATATTTATATATATATATGTATATGTATATATAATTCATATAATACTTATTATATGAAATGATTAATATAAAAAAAATTTTTTTATTTTTATTTTTATTTTTAATATGTATATGTTATATAAAAATATTATTGTTGTTTCTTTCTTTTTTTTTTTTTTCATTAATTAAGTTACTAATCTAGTAGTAACTTTTTTTTTTTTCAAATTTCGAATTTTATAATTCAAAACTTTTTTTAAAATATTATATGATTTTTATATAATTTTCTTTTTTTTTTTCTTTCTTTCTTTATTATTATTATTAGTTTTTAACTTTCTTTTTTTTAATTTCTTTTTTTTTTTTTTCTCTCTCTTTTCTTAACTGTTTTTACTGTAATTGTGATATTTAATACTTCTCTTTTTTTTTCTTTTTTCTATTATTTTCATAATATTATATTTAACTTTTTATTTTTAACTTTTTCTGTTGTGCTGCGAAAAAAAATATATAATAATAATAATAATTTTTTTTAATGATATTTTTTCTTTCTAGTTTATTATTATAAATTAGAATTTATAATTATTTATGGTTATATAATATTTTAGTATTTTTTTTTTTTTTTTATTTTTTAATAATTTTATTTTCTTATATTTTTTTTTAATTTATTAATTAATAAAATTTTTAATTTAATTTATTTGATAAACTTAATTAATCTTAAAAAAAATCATATTTTATTATTTTATATTTTATTTATATATTTTATTATTTTAATATTTCTAAATTCTATATTTTATATTTTATATTTTATATTTTATTATTTTAATATTTCTAACTATATTTTATATTTTATATTTTATTATTTTAATATTTCTAACTATATTTTATATTTTATATTTTATATTTTATATTTCTATATTTTATATTTTATATTTTATATTTTATATTTTATATTTTATATTTTATATTTTATATTTTATATTTTATATTTTATATTTTATATTTTATATTTTATATTTTATATTTTATATTTTATATAATAATATATTTTATATTTTATATTTTATATTTTATATAATAATATATTTTATATTTTATATTTTATATTTTATATTTTATATTTTATATTTTATATTTTATATTTTATATTTTATATTTTATATTTTATATTTTATATTTTATATTTTATATTTTATATTTTATATTTTATATTTTATATTTTATATTTTATATTTTATATTTTATATTTTATATAATAATATATTTTATATTTTATATTTTATATTTTATATTTTATATTTTATATTTTATATTTTATATTTTATATTTTATATTTTATATTTTATATTTTATATTTTATATTTTATATTTTATATTTTATATTTTATATTTTATATTTTATATTTTATATTTTATATTTTATATTTTATATTTTATATTTTATATTTTATATTTTATATTTTATATTTTATATTTTATATTTTATATTTTATATTTTATATAATAATATATTTTATATTTTATATTTTATATTTTATATAATAATATATTTTATATTTTATATTTTATATTTTATATTTTATATTTTATATTTTATATTTTATATTTTATATTTTATATTTTATATTTTATATTTTAATATTTTATATTTTATATATTTTTTATTTTTTTTTTATTTTTTTTTTTATTTTTTATTTTATATTTTTTATTTTATATTTTATATTTTATATTTTATATTTTAATATTTTATATATATATATATTTTTATATATTATTGTGTATGGCACAATATCATTTACATTAAAAAAAAAAAAAAAAAAAAAAAAAAAACATTTATTTTATTAGATATATATATATATGTTTAAATATATATCATGAAAAAAAAAATAATAATAAATTTTTTTAATAAAATAAAAAATAAAAAAAAATAAAACGTCCTTTAAACTCATATTAAATTAAATAATAATTAATATAAAATATTTAATATATAATAAATAATATATAATATTGTTATTAATTTGAAAAAATAATAATAATAATAATAATAATGATATAATATAAAATAAAAAAATTAAATAAAATAAAAATCGTTATAATGAAAAATTCGTTATTCTTATTAATTTATTATCTTTATTCAACATGGTCAATAAATAAAACTTTTTAAAAAAAAAAAAAAAAAAAAAAAAAAAAATTATATAGATAGATATATATATTAAAATAGTATTCTGGGGATTATAAATCAAAACTCGTTTTTTCACTTTTATGAAATATTAAACATTTTAACGATATAGTAAAAGTTATCACACATTACAAATAAAAAATATTTCAAAATATTCTAATTATCCTTTCATTTAATAAATGAAAAATCTTTATTTTAATTGATGATATATTGTTATTATTATTATTATTTTTTCAAATAAATAAATAAATAAATAAATAAATTTTTTTTTTGTACTGAAGTATAAAATAATTCTTATACTTTAAAGCAATTGAAAACCTGTCAATTAAAAACAAATATATATTTAAAAACAAAATTCTTCCTCACAATTTATTTATTTTAACTTAATTAACAAATTTAAAACTGAGCTTTCTTTGTCTTTTTTTCCTTTAAAATTTTTTTTTATCTTGGTTATAAACTTTAAAAAGTTTATTTTGAAAATAATAAAAAAAAATATTCTTCACTTATAATTTTCATATTATTATATTAATAATATTTATATTAGATTTAAATAAAACTTTAAGAGCAATCCATATTAATTTGTATATATTTTTTAAATTCAATTATAAAAGTAAAAATCTCTGTATCGAAATCATTAATTTATAATAAAAGAAAATAATCTTAATACACATAATAAAAAAGACTTTTCAACCTTCTTTTTTTAAAAAATTAACATGAAAATAATTACTTCCTTATATATGATATTAATTATACGATTCAATAATTATCATATTTTCTCGTTTTATTCTTTTCCAATAATATTTATCTTTCATTAAATATATTTTTCGTATTTATGTAATATTTAAATTTATTGAATGGTTTAAAATATAAATTTTATAATATATATTAAATCCTCTTTAAACACTTCGAAAAAGATTATATAAAGTCTATTGTTTATTTGATGTGCGTATTAAAAAAAATAAAATATGATCAAAATTTATTCCCTTTCTTTAAATAAAAAAAATCTACTTTTTATTGTCTTTTTATTTATACTTTAAAAGTTACAAAATTTCCGTTTAAATATTGTTTATTTGTGTATAAATAACAAGCTTAGAAGCGGAGCTTTTGGAAGAACCATTTGTTCTTACCACTCTTGTATCTATTTTTATAAAATTATATATTACTTTGTAAATATACCTTATCTACTTCATTGTATTTTTATTTTTCAAATTATTTAAATTTTATAATATATTTTTACCTTTCTTCGAAAGCCTTCTTGATAACCTTACGGGTTTGGATTCTTTGGCTTGGGTCCTTGAAAGCATCAAGAGTAACGTTTTGCTTTAAATCGACATCAAGACTGTATCTAGTTGGCATGATGTGATTGAAGTTAACAACCTTAACGAATGGCTTAACCTTAGAACGCTTAGCAACAAGCTTTTGACCCATAGACTTAGTAACCTTTAATGGGTATCTTTCAATACCAGCAACAATGGCGTGTGGGTATGGACGTTCCTTAGTACCTTCATCATAATGTATTTAAAATTAACGCAATATATAATAATAATATATTAAAACGCAACATTGGTTAAGGAATATATTATTTTTTACCTTTAATTATTATATATATATATATAATTTATATATTTAAAATATTGATTAAATCATTATCATTATTCTTTATATAAAAAGGATATTTTTAACAATGACGGCCTTCTTTCCGGCGAAACGACCTTGTAAGATAAGAACAACCTATAGTAATTTCATACATTCAAATAAATATAACATATCAAATATACAATTAATAATCCATTACTACATACAACAATTATTAAAACTCTTATATTCATTCATTCATCAAAATAAAAACATAATACAGTA
>JACVTC010000113.1:547500-552500 GCA_016946835.1 Neocallimastix lanati (nom. inval.) | reverse complement strand
ACTTTTTACCAAATACTAAAATTGGAGTCCAAATAATAAAATATGGAATTAATAATATAATTTGAATAAGTGATAAAAATCCTTCAACTACAATTTCCATTAAAGAATTAATAAGAGATTTATCAGAAATAAATATTTTATCAGGAATTTTCGCTATATCTAAGAAATCTTGGTATAACTTTCAAAAATAAAAATTATTTATTATAAATCCATTATTACATATAATTTATATATATATAAAAAGCATATATATTATTTATAAATAAATTATATTTACGATTAAATCTTTAGCTAATTGGTCAATATCAATTGATTTTTCAATAGCTTCGATATCTAATGGTCCTAATTTAGTGATTTTATCATCTTTTCCTTCATCAGGAAAAATGAAACGATTGACATTTAAATCTTTTTCTTTTTCATTATTTAATCTTTTTTCTTCTTCAATTTTTCTTTCTTTTCTAGCAAAAACATCTAAAAATCTTCGAGTTAATCTTATATAATTACCATAAGTAATATCCAAACCATAAGAATGATATAGATTACGTGCCGTTTGTGCATATTCGATATATTCCCAATTTGGTGAATCTTATATTTTATATTATTGTTATTATTATTGTTGTTGTTGTTATTGTTATTGTCATTGTTGAAATTATTATTATTATTAATGAATATTTAATTTCAAAAAAAAAAAAAAAAAAAAAAAAAAATCTTGGTAAATAAACTTATATAGGAAACCAACTAAATAAAATTAAATAATAATTATAATAATAATATTCAAAAAAAAAAAAAAAAAATACCTAAAATGCCATTTCTAATAATTTTATCCATAGCTAAAGTTAAACTTTTTGCTGGTTTAAATGGTGCTTGTCTTTGATTATCTTTAATGTTATTTTTATCAATAATCAAGTCCTTATGATCTACAGGATTAAGAACAATAGGTCTATGACATGTAATTATCATATTTGATCTAAATTTTTCACGATGACTTAATTTAATAATACGTATTTTATATAAAAATTATATATATATATATTAATAGTGAAATATAAAAAAGTTAATACTATTATCATATATATAAATTTCTTATTACAATAATAAAAAAAATAATAAAGCATTCTCATTTTACCCATAATTAATTGATAATGGTAAAATATTGAGTTTAAAATCTGGATTATCAATATTATCAGTTAATATTTCTGATGAAATATTTGAAACTATAAAAATATTATATATATATATAAACAATACATATTATAATTGAATTAAAAACAGCTGTTTTACATAAAAATAGTAATAATAATAGTAATAATTATAAAATAATAATAATAATAATAATAATAATAATAATAATAATAATAATAATAATAATAATAATAATAATAATAATAATAATAATAATAATAATAATAATAATAATAATAATAATAATAATAATAATAATAATAATAATAATAATAATAATAATAATAATAATGAATTTTTCAATCATTACCACCCATTAAAAAATTTCCAGCTGTGCTATTATATCGACTATAACCTTCAGGAAACAATAACACAGCATCACCACTTTCTAAGGCCTTTATATATATGTTAATTTCATCATATTTTAAATATTTATATAATAATCATATAATAATATTAAATATTTTTACATTATCAATTTAGAAAATAAATAAATATATGTAAATATATATACTTTTATTAAATTTGCAAAAGCCTCACAATTATCCATTTTATCTCCATACTCTCTTCTTCTCATTATTGGTACTGAGTCTAACATAGTATTTAAAGCCCAATAAACAAAATTCATTTTAAATAATGTATCTTTACATGTAATTTTAATATGATTTCTTTTTCTTGATAATGCTGTTAAAATTACTTTTAAAATTTAAAATTACAATTGATATTTAAAATTAATTATGATTCATCTATATAAATATATTTTAATTTTTATCATTTCAAATTAAATTATTATTATTATTATTGTTATTATTGTTATTGTTGTTATTATTATTTACTTCCTGCATCTTTTGTTTTATAACAAATAAATATTATGAAATAAAAAAAAAAAAAAAAAAAAAAATTAGCTTTTAAAATTGAATTAAATTTTACAATAATAGACATAAAAATTATATCTTAATAATAATACAATACCAGTCAAAGAATTTGGATGGTTACAACAAATAAAAGTTGGAACACCATTTTCAGGTATGAATTCTTCATTTTCAACTATAATGGAAGAGTAATAAGTTTCAGCAGCAAATTTTATTAATTTTCTTTATTTATATTTATATATTTATTTTAATTTTAAAATATAAATTGAACATATATTTATAAAATATATATAAATTAATTTTAAATACTATAAAAATAATAATAATAATAATAATAATAATAAATTTCATTATTTATATATATATATTATAAAATGGATTATACCTAACTAAGTAAAATGATATATTTTTAAAAAGCATCTTGAAAATTGTTTTTATTATTTAAATTTTTATCAATTATTCGTTTGTCTATTTGCTTGCTTAATTTTAATGTTATTTTCTTATAATAATTAAATATTTTTCTTTTTTTACCAACTTTAAGTATATACTTTTTTTGATATTATTCTTCCATTATTTTATTTTAATAAATATTATCGATAATTTTTCTTTTTCTCTTTTTTTTATAATTATTTTTTTATTTTTTCTTTATTAGTTTTGTTCCCTATTTTATCGATTTTTAATACATAGGAGGACAAATTTAAATAAATTTAAAGTTTAAAAAAAAAAAAAATTATTTATATATTTATTTATTTATATATTTACTTATTTATATATTCATTTATTTATATATTCATTTATTTATATATTCATTTATTTATATATTTATTATTTATATATATATTAATATATTTATATATTTATATATATCTATTTATTTATTTATATTTTATTTATTTATATTTTATTTATTTCATTTATTTAATATATTCACATATATTAAATATATGAAATGACTGAAATAACCTAACCAGTTAAATAATATTCATTTTGTAATTAAAAAAATTAAAGGTCAAGTTCAAAGTTTCCATATATGGAAACTTTATTGCTAAATTAAAATAAATTAAATTTATTTATATAGATAAATATTTAAATATAAGTTTATTTCTTATAAAATAAAAAATATATATAAAGAACTTTATAACTATATTTAATGGTAAATCTTCATTTTGATCTCTCTCTATAGTTATTATACACCTTAAAATATAATTAACGAATTATTAACACTAAATACTTTATGTTCTAACAAATGTATATATTGAGTTTTAATTTAAAACAAATATATATGTACTATTTCATAACAATAAATTTTATATATATATATATATATATATTTTTTTTTTTTGATAAAGCTTTTGATATAATTTATAAGAAATTTCAAACACATTTTATAATTTTTAAAAAAAAAAAAAAAAAAAAAAAAAAAAAAAAAAAAAGATTAAATAAAAATAACTATAAATTAAATTAAAATTAAAAAAAAAATTAACAGATCATTTATTACATATAAAAAAATGAATATATATTATTTAACAATAAATGAACCATGGATAAAATAAACTAATTTGGATAACAATTAGAAAAAAAGAGTGTATACACTTAAAATAATAATAATAATAATGAAAATAATATCAATTATTCAATATTACTAACCATATTTGTACTAAAGGTACATTAATTATTATTTAAGAAAGGAATTGAATTGAATGGGATATAAATTAATAATAAATAAAAATTATTATATCTATTATAAATAATATATATTATCTATATTATATATAATTATTATATTTATTGTTATAATATTTACATTTTATTCTTATTTAATATTAATAAAAAAGGCTTAATTATTTTCAATAATTTTTAATTATTAATGTTTATATAAAAATAATATTAATTAAAAATTAGAATTAGTATTAATTTATTTATCAAAATATAGAATATATATAGAAAATGAAATATTAAAAAATATAAAATATAATAATAATAATAATAATAAAATTATTAAGCTTTAATATAAAATGTATTTAATAACACATGTACATGTAATATATAAAATTGAAAGTTAATAATACATTTGTAAAAAAAAAATTTATTAAGAAAGTATTTTAATAATATCAGTTTTTTTTTTTTAATTGTTTTATTATTTTTATTTTACTATATATAGATCTATAAATTGTTTATACATTTATATTAGAAAAAAATAATAAAATATAAATTGAAAATGGCTGTTAATTACCAAAAATATTTAAATGATTATATTAATTCTGTAAATCTTGAATTAAATAAATACTATAATGCATTAAAGAGAATTCCAGAAATTGATTGTAAAACTTTTTTCACAGCAAAAAATCTTTTATCCATTAAAGAAAAATTCTGTGGTGATGCTCAAAAAATTCTTGATAATGTATGTAAAATATATATTTGTATATAAATAATTAATAATACTTACTAAATATATATATATATATAAAATAATAATTTATTATTCATTAATATTTAAATAATGTAGGTTGTATGGAATGAAAGATTTATTATGATTGTTTGTATGATCCATGCTTTAATTCTTATTAATATTATACAAGATAGAAGAAGTTACGGAAAGCAAATTTGCTATGTTATTTGTTTAAGTAAATAACTAAATTTATTATATACACTAATATTATTATAACTATGTATAGAACATATTTCTTTTATATATTTCTTTTAATAATTAAATTATTTAATTATTAATAAAATCATTCATTATCAAAAAAAAAAAAAAAAAAAAAAAAAAAAAAAAAAAAGCTTGTTTAAGTTTCTCTAGTGGTTTCTTAAATAAATTAGGAAGTGAAAACTGGACTAAATTTGCTTCAAAGAATTACTTTGACCAAGATGGAAAGTTCATGTTATTATTCTTAAACATACCAGTCTTAATTGAAGTATTCTTATGTTTAGTAAGTATTATAAACT
>JACVTC010000113.1:462500-545000 GCA_016946835.1 Neocallimastix lanati (nom. inval.) | reverse complement strand
AAAAAAAACAGAATTAATAAAATAAATATCATTTGTCCATTTTGAACATAAAAATATTTGAAATAGTAACGTGAAATAAAGAGTAATAATCAAAAATAAAATGTATAAATAAATTCAGAAAAAAGTTCATATGCAACGAACCTCTCCTCTAAGATTATAAGATTTCTGTTTTAAAAGGGAATTCTTATTCTGGATTAGGGTTTGAATTGACTATCTGAAAGAAATTTATGGTCTTCTCCTTCATAGGCATTGGCCCTACCAAGCCTGTCTTTAACTACATTTTCAACGTTTTACAACGTTTAACGCTCCTTGGTTAGTTTGCGTTTTATACCGTCGGAATAGTAAACATACCCTTGTCAAGTACTAGCCTTAGGCATAATTTCTGTATAAGGAGAGCCATAGATCGCGCCAAGAATGGTGTTTTTTAGAATAATCACCAGAAATGATTTGGTTCTTAAACAATAAAAAAAAAACTTCCTCATTCCTCTTCCACCAAGAAGGAAATTATATCATTGGTACCACGTCAAGTATATATAGTTACACACTCATTTTTTCAGAAAATTGCTTAAATTAACACGATTTTCATCAATTAAACTATTCACTACATTACATTATTAGTAACGATATTATTATTTTCACTATCACTAATATTAATATTCCTATTTTCCTCTATTACTAATATTTCTATAATTTACATAATTATTTCTATTGTTTCAATTATTATTAATATTATTATTATTGTTATTATTATTAATATTATTATTATTATTATTATTATTAATATTATTATTATTATTATTATTATTATTATTTTATATCTTAAATATTTTATATAGTTTATATATATATATATTTTTTTAACAGCAGCAAACTTGTTTCATCTTTATTAATTAAATATATGATAAAATACATGTAATAAAAAGAAAAAAAAAAGATAAAAAATAAACAAAAAAAAAAAAAAAAAAAAAAAAAAACGCAAAATAAAATAAAGTAATGGTATAAAGTATTCTAGTTTCATTTAATTAATATCTGTAAGACTTCACAAGGGCATTATTATACTGAAGTATAATAATTAATTTTGACTTCCCAATGTTAATCATCATTTTAAGATACGAAATTATGATCTTCATTGGTTGCGCTAGTCCTGCTGGCCTGTCTTACTATTTCTTCAGCATTGACACTCTTGGTAGTAGTAGTACGATTCGATTTGAACCTATTGAACAAAGACCATTGCTGGCCAATAGCAATAGGTATAATCGATTGAAGAAGTGCCGCTGTAACCACCAAGAATGGAGTACCTGATTTCATCTGGCACTTAAATAGATCTTTCCATTCCCTTGTACTGTTATTAATACTTCGAGTTTATATAGTTTATATATTATATATATATATATTTTTATTTTATATGTATTCATTCTATTTTAAACTTAAAAGAGAGAGCGTGAGTGCGTGCCCCTCTAGAAACACTTTATTTTAAATAAAAAAAGTTGGAGAGTTTTATTTTAATATTTACAAATTTTATTTTTTTATTTAATCTATGATGATAATGATAGTAATTTATGTTATTAATTTTATATTTATTAATGATTTGTATATATCTATTTATACTTTTTTTTTAATATATATATTTATTTTGTAAAATAAAATTCAATTTTTTTTTTTTTTTTTTATACTACATGCATATTTTAATTAATTAAAAAAAAAATTAAAAAATAAAGTTATTTTATTATTATTTTTATAATAATAAAAATAAAACAAATAATCTCTATTAAATAATTTAAATACTTCATAAAATGAAAAAAAAAAAAAAATCAAATATTTATCTATATTTATAAAATTTCTGGTTTACTTTGAACTAAGCTTATGATGAATTTTGAGCAGCAGCATTCGAGGCAGCTTGTTGAACAAGTGGAGTCATATCAGCAAAGTTTGAAATTTCAGACATTTCAGTGAAACTACGGTATCTACCTAAATTACCTCTATTATTTTCCGGTAATTCTAAGGATTCAAAGTAAGTTTCCAATAATCCAGAAGCAGCTAAAATAAGACCTAAGAAAAGTGGTGATGGATTTAATGGACGAGTTTTGTACTCTGGATGGAATTGAGAAGCAACAAAGTATGGGTGACCTTCTAATTCTAAAATTTCCATACGTTCACCAGTTTCATCACGACCAACAAAACGAAGTCCATGCTTTTCTAACTCTGGTACATATTTTGGATTAACTTCGTATCTATGACGATGTCTTTCACTAATAGATTCACGACCACCGTAAAGCTTCTTTGCAATACTATCGTAATCCTTAACAAAGTTAGTAACTCTTGAACCTAAACGCATAGTTCCACCCATTTGAGTCTTAGAACCTTCTGGCATAAAAATAACCAATGGAGTTGTACCTTCAGTCTTTAATTCATCAGAGTGAGCATTTTCAATACCACATACATTTCTAGCGAATTCAATAGCAGCTAACTGAAGACCTAAACAAATACCTAAGAATGGAATATTAAATTCTCTAGCCCTCTTAATAGCAGCAATTTTTCCTTCAACACCACGCTCTCCAAAACCACCTGGAACAAGAATACCATCAGCGGTACAAAGCTTCTTCCAAGATTCATGATATTTAATTGGATCAGTAGCACAAGTTTCCTCTTCTAAATCAGTAGCTTCAACCCAATTGATAACTAACTTTCTGTTACAAGCCATAGCTGCATGATGTAAAGCCTTAGAAACAGAAATGTAAGAATCTTGAAGATTGGTATATTTACCAACTAAAACAATAGTAGTAGTATCTTGAAGACGGTCATGTCTCTTAGTAAGTTCTACCCACTTTCTGAAAAGATTACCCTTTGTTGGATCAACATTTGGAGCAATCTTTAATTTTTCTCTAATGATATCAAGAACACCTTGTGAATGAAGTAATAATGGAACATGGTATAAGGAATTACAATCATGAACACCAATAACATTTTCTGGCTTAACGTGGCAGAACATAGAAATCTTGTTCTTTATTTCAATATCTAATGGCTTGGAACTTCTGCAAGCAATCATATCTGGAGAAAGACCTAAACCTCTTAAATCTCTAACACTACTTTGAGTTGGTTTAGTCTTTTGTTCACCAACAGAACCAACAACTGGAACAAGAGAAACATGAATTAAGAAGAAATTTTCAATACCAACCCTGAATTGGAATTGACGCATAGCTTCAATAAATGGAGCAGATTCAATATCACCAACAGTACCACCAAGTTCAATAATACAAATATCTGGTTCTTCATTACTGTCATCAACTGGCTTTTTAGCAACTCTTTCAATCCAGTTTTGAATAGCATTAGTAATATGCGGAACAACTTGAACAGTTTTACCTAAGTAGTCACCACGTCTTTCACGTTCAATAACTTCTCTGTAAATCTTACCAGTGGTAATATTGTTATCTCTACCTAATCTGACATCTAAAAATCTTTCATAATTACCAAGATCTAAATCGACTTCACCACCATCATCTAATACAAAAACTTCACCTATTTATTTATTATATAATAATAAATAATAAATAAATAAAATTAATACCCTTTAATCATTCTCTTTTTTTTTACTCAATACTATAAAAATATATATATATATTTTTATAGTTCAAACATAAATTTATTTTTTAACTTAAAACTTTAAAATATATATAGTATTTCCATTTTACTTCAAATTATTTTTATTCAATTTCAATTGTTTCTTTTTTAAAAAAAAAAAATAAATATTTACCATGATCAAGTGGACTTAAAGTACCAGCATCAATATTTAAATATGGATCAATTTTAATTGAAGTAACTCTTAAACCCAAAGTTTTCATAAGAAAACCAGTAGAAGAGGCAATAACACCCTTACCGATACCAGAAATAACACCACCAGTAACGAGAATATATTTCATTTTTATTTATTTTTATATTTAATAAAGAAAATAAAATACGAAAATAAATAAATAATAAATAAAGCTCTAATAATAAATAATTTAAATTATTAATAATATAAATATATATTTATTAATAAAAATGTAAATAAAAAAAAAAGATGTTATAAGTATAAATATTAATTTCTTAATATTTCTATATAAAACTTCTTTTTTTTTTATAATAAATTAATTTGACATAAAATATGTAATTTAAAAAAAAAGTTTTTTCTACTTTTTTTTTTTTTTTTTTTTATAATTAATTATCAAAAAAAAAAAAAAAAAAAAAATTTCTGACCAATCATTTCGACTTTTGAAAATATAAAAAAAGATTTCCCATTAATAAAAAGTGATCCTATTCAATTATATATATTCAAAATTATATTAACTAAATATATATATATTAAATATTTTAATAATTATAATATTATAATAACTATAAATTTATCATAGAATGAAAACTTTAAATCTTTTTATATTACATATAAATAGCCAATATTAATTTTTTATTTTTTATTATGTATAATACATTATAAAATTAATAATAGATGTAAAAAAAAAAAATATATATATATATATATATCGATAAAAACAAATAGAAATAAAAACATTTTTAATAATTATTAATTATATATGAAAAATTATATATTAATAACATTACTAATATTACTAATTATAACATAATCTTATAACAAATAATAAACTTAAAATAAATAATAACCTTATAATATTATAACAAATAATAATTAATAATTATATAAGGAATAAAATAAAGAATAAAAAAGAAAAGAAAAAAAGAAAAAAAGGTACTAGTAATAAAAATTAGTATAAAAAAATGGTTAAACACTGAAATATATTATAAGTCATGTTGATGTGTTGCTTTAAATCTAATAAAATAATTTTATTGAGTGTCATCTAAATTTTTTGTAAATTCCAGATTGAATAATAAAATGAAAAGGCTATTAGTTATTCTTTTATATAATGAATATTACATATATATATAATATTCATTATTAATAAATATTATAAATAATAAAATGAAATAATAAATATAAAAATACTATATATACTGTTATAAACTAAATAAAATGAAAATAATAAATATAAATATGTAATATTCATTATTAATAACTATTATACACTAATAAAATGAAAATAATATAAAAAATACTTAAATATATATTTTAGTTATTTTATTCTATAAATATAACTGTACCAAATAGAATTTATTTGGTATATTTATTTTAAGAATAAATATTAATAAAATATGTAAATTCTAAAAAATTTTAATGCAATTTTTACAAATATTTTCATGCTATATATGATACACCATTATTATTGCATTAAATGTAAGCAATTCATTCATTATTAATTATCATTTAGTGAATAATCATAATTTATTTATTTATTTATTTATTATTTTTAAATTTACTTACTTTCAAATTTTATTTTTATTTAATTATAAGTTTTGACTAATATATTTTTATAATTATTAGAATTTTTTATTTCTAATTAATTATTTTTTTTTAAAGTTTCATTTATTAAAATATCTTCTCCTTTAAAGGTATCATATTATCATTTGTATTCACAAATAAAATTGTGTTATATTAAATTGGTAATATGAATCATATAAGTTACATCTATAAAGAATAAACTTGGGTTTTATTCTATTATCGTTATATTTAATTCATGGAATAGCAATGTTGAAATTAATATGATAAAATCATTCAATTAAAGGTTACAACATTAATTCAATTTATCAATTTTCATTAAATATTATATCTAAAAAAAGTTTATAATTTTATAATTGCACTTTTATTTTATTAAATTTATTTTCATAGTAAAAGTATTTTGAGCTTAACATTATAAATATTAAATTATTGAATTTATATATATATTTAGTAAAAAATTTAAAAATGTCTAAAGAATATTCTCAGTAGAATTAAAATTTGAATAATTAAATATTTAATTAGATGTATTTATTATATATAATATTTAAAATAAAATGTTAACAATAAAAAAAAAATAAAAACAATAATATCATAAATAAAAAAAAAATTGCATTAAAAATATCTAACCCATAATTTTTAAAAGGTTAGAGTTAAATATATATGTATAATTTATTTAAATATATGAATTATTTACTATAATTTATATTATTAATAAAAATAATATAAAAATTCTGTAATGAATTAAATTAACATAATAATAATAATAATAATAATAATAATAATAATATTATTATTATTATTATTATTAAAAAATTAAAGTGCATTTAACAAATAAGTATTATAAATTAAATATCATTTTTAAAATATAATTTTGTTTTAAATTTTTAATTGGTGGTTAAGTTTATTTTTTATTTTGTTTTATTTTATTGTATATTTTTAAATATAAAAATATGTAAATACACCATTTATAAGATATTTATAAGATTCCTTTTTTTTTTTTTTTTTTATTTTCTATTTTTATTTTTTATTTGTTTATATAATATTTTTATTCTATTTCATTTAATTTGTATTTAATTATATTTAAATTTATATTTAACTATTTATTTTATTTTATTTTTTTTCTTTATATTTTATTTATATATATATAAAAATAAAAGTAAAGATTGAATAAAAAAAAATTAATAAAAAAATAAATATAAAATGAAGAATATATAAAATAAAATACAATTTTTATGTTTTAATAATAAAAAAGATTATATGGACAATATTAATAATAATAATTTTATTAAAGAGATTCTTCTTTAAATAAAATAATTAAAAGTCTCATTATTGGAATCTTTAAAAACCATTGGGAATGAATTAAAAGAAAAAAGAAATAATAATAAAAATGGAATTGGGTTCTATTTTTTATTTTAAAGTACAATAATATAAAATTAAGAAATGAAAAAAGTAATTGTATAGTGTATAAATATATAAATTTTATATTTAATTAAATAAATGTGTGAATAAATAAAATATAAAATAAATTTTTTTTTTTTGCATATAAGTAAAATTTACTTAATCAAGGGGTTATATTAAAAAAAAAAAAAAAAAAAAAATTACATATAAAAAAAAAAAAGATAGATACGAAATAAAAATTTATAAAATGTTAGTTTATTATTATTAAAATTGTAAAAAAACTTAATGGAATTATTTCTTTAACAGATATAATATTAAATTTTACCACTTATTATTTTTAATTAATATTATTTTTTAATAAATATTAATAACCTGAAAATACTTACTCTTCCACTAATAATAACACTCATTCAATATCTACATTTTTAATTAATTAATATAAATATTTTATATATATAATATATATTTTATTTTATTATTATAATTATTATTAGAATAAAAAAAGTGTAAAAAATCAAAAAATTTTCATATTTTTTGAACTTTAAACTTTTAAAAAATTTAGAAAAGCTATTTAGTTTAATTTAAATAGTGAATTAAATATATTTGATAATTAATATTAAGAAGAAATTGATAAAAAAAAGAAGCCATTCAGGTGAAGAAGAAAGGAAAAAAAATATTAATTATTTGAAAAAATTTACTTTGCCACTAATAATAAAACTCTTATTTAATATTTATATTTATAATTAATAGATAAATACATTTTGTTTATACAATATATATATATTTTTATTATTATAGTTATTATTAGAATAAAAAAAAAAGTATAAAAGAAAGAAAAATTTTCAATTGTTTTGAACTTCAGACTTTTAAAAAAGTTTGAGAAGTTATTTAATTTAATTTAAAAAGAATTAAATATCTTCAATAATTAACAGTGAGAATAAATTGAAAAAAAAAAAAAAAAATACAGAAATTCAAGTGAAGAAGAAAGAAAGAAAATTTTATAAAGGTAATTTTATTGTATAAAATAATTAAAAGTCTCATCATTGGAATCTTCAAAAATCATTGGAAATGAATTAAAAAAAGAAGAAGAAGAAAAGAAGAAATAGTTACTACTATGGAATTAGATTCTATTCTACTTTATTTTTATTTGAATTTTGTTTTTAAAATAAATCAGGTATTTATTTTTTATAAACAAAATTTAAATAAAAATGAAATTATAGTCAAAGCAAAACCCCTGTCTTGTATTAGACAGTTCCTGCAATCTTTTTTAGCTAAAGATTTATTGAATTTGAAAGCCATGACTTAATTTAGACAGTTTTCAGCAATTAAAAAGTCGTAAATTTTAAAGTGCTGTCTAGTGTCAAATCAACAAATATCCATTGATGAGCGTAATGTAATTTAAATATTCTAAATTAAAAAGAAAACAAACCAAAAATTATCTTTGAAATTTAGACGAATACAGCAATTATTTCTTTTTTTAAAAAAATATTTTTACTATTTTTTTTGTATTAAAATTTTGAATTCTTTTCAAAATGAAAGAAAAAGAAAAATAAGTTTTAATTTTAATTCTATTTATATAAAATAAAATAAGAATTAAAAAATTTATTTAAAAATAATAATATAAATATAAATTTTAATAAAAAATAATAATAAAATTATTATTTTAATAAGAAATAAAATAATAAAAAAAAAAAACAAGTTAATTTAATAAAAGAATTAGCATTCGTCTAGTATTCAAAAAACCAAAGAAAATAAGTTTTTTTATTTAATTCAATTTTATAAATAAAAATTTGAATTAAAAGAATTTATTTCTTAAATGGATAAAATAAAATATATTTGAATTAGGAATAATAGAAATTATAATATATTAAGAAATATATGTAAAACAATATTTCTTTTTATATATTATTTTTATTGATCTAAATTTAAATATAATATTACAACTAATTAAAATATTGAAATAAATAAAAAAATAAAAGAAATTTTTAAATCAAATAATAATTAATTAATAATAAAATATAAATAAAAAAAATGTAAAAGAATTTTTATAAATTATAAAAAAAATTAAATAAAGCTCAAATAATATAATCAAATTTAAAAATAAGTATGTTTATTTTTGATAACTTTTTTTTTTTCTTTTTTATATAATAATAAGAAAAAATGGCAATTCTTTTGAAGTTTATATATATATATATATATATATTTTATTTACAAATAATAATATAATTTTAAAAAATGAAAAAAGTAAAAGTTTACATAAATGAATGAATGAATAAAATATAAAATAAATAATTTTTTCTTTTGTATTTTAAGTAAATTTTTTCTTAATCATGATAAAAAAAAAAAAAAAAAAAAGAAATGTATATATATAAAAAATAAAAATTAAAATCATTAAACTATTATTTTTTTATTATTATTAAATATTTTATAAAAAAAAAAAAAAAGAAATACACATATAAAAAATAAGAGTAAAAATGAAATTAATAATTTATTAAATATTTAATATAATTTTATTATATAAATATTTTTAAAAAAAATTATTAAATTATTACTTAAATTAAACAAAGATATTACTAAACTTTACCACTAATTATTTTTAATTAATATTATTTTTAAATAAATATTAATTATTTGAAAAAATTTACTCTACCACTAATAATAAAAATTTTTATTTAAAATTTAAAAATTTAAGTAATACATAAAAATATTTTGTTTATATTATATATATATCATTTTATTATTATAGTGATTATTAGAATAAAAAAAAGTATAAAAGAAAGAAAAATTTTCAATTCTTTTGAACTTCAGACTTTTAAAAAAATTAGAAAAGTTATTTAATTTATAAAAAAATTAAATATCTTTGATAATTCATATTAAAAAGAAATTGAAAAAAGAAAAAAAGCCATTCAAGTAAAGAAGAAAGAAAAAAAATTCTTTATTAAGGAAATTTTATTTTAATTAAAAGTCTCATCATTGGAATCTTTAAAAACCATTGGAAATGAATTAAAATAAGAAGAAGAAGAAAAGAAGAAATAATTACTACTATGAAATTAGATTCTATTCTACTTTATTTTTATTTGAATTTTGTTTTTAAAATAAATCAGGTATTTATTTTTTATGAACAAATTTTAAATAAAAATGAAACTATAGTCAAAGCAAAACCCCTGTCTTGTGTTAGACAGTTCCTGCAATCTTTTTTAGCTATGAATTTATTGAATTTGAAAGCCATGACTTTATTTAGGCAGTTTTCAGCAATAAAAATTGTAAAGTTTTAAAATGCTGTCTAGTGTCAAATCAACAAATATCCATTGATGAGCCTAATGTAATTCGAATATTCTAAATTTGAAAGAAAACAAACCAAAAATTATCTTTGAAATTTAGACGAATACAGCAATTATTTCTTTTTTTAAAAAAATATTTTTACTATTTTTTTTTTTATTAAAGTTTTGAATTCTTTTCAAAATGAAAGAAAAAGAAAAATAAGTTTTAATTTTAATTCTATTTATATAAAATAAAATAAAATTAAAAAAATTTATTTATATTTAATAATATAAATATAAATTTTAATAAAAAATAATAATAAAATTATTATTTTAATAAGAAATAAATTAAAAAAAAACAAGTTAATTAAATCAATAAATTAGCATTCGTCTAGTATTCAAAAAACCAAAAAAAAAAATAAGTTTTTTTATTTAATTCAATTTTATAAATTAAAACTTGAATTAAAAGAATTTATTTCTAAAGCGTATAAAATAAAATATATTTGAATTAGGAATAATAGAAATTATAATATATTAAGAAATATATGTAAAATAATATTTCTTTTTATATATTATTTTTAATATTTTTATTTTAAATATAATATTATAACTAATTAAAATATTAAAATAAATAAAAAAATAAAAAAAATTTTTAAATAAAATAAAATAATGATTAATTAATAATACAATAATAAAAAAAATGTAAAACAAGAATTTTTTAAAATATAAAAAAAATTTAAATTTAATAAAGCTCAAATAATATAATCAAATTTAAAAATAAGTGTGTTTATTTTTGTTATCTATTTTTTGTTTTGTTTTTGTATAATAATAAATAAAAATAGCAATTATTTCGAAGTTTATATATATATATATTATTTAAAAAATAATATTATAATTTTAAAAAAGAAAAAAAATAAAATTTTAAATAAATGAATAAATGAATAAAATATAAAATAAATATTTTTAAGTAAAATTTTTATTAATCATGGTAAAAAAAAAAAAAAAAAAAAAAAAAAAAAAAAGAAAAAGAAAAATTAAAAATTAATAAAATATTATTTTTTTATTATTATTAAATATTTTATGAAAAAAGAAAAAAAAAAAAAAAAGAAATACACAAATAAAAACAAGTAAAAATGAAACTAATAATTTATTAAATATTTTATATAATTTCTTTCAGATAGACAATTCAAACCCTAATCCATAAGGAGGTGAGGCTCGTTTTATATGAACTTTTTTCTAAATTTATTTATACACTTATTTTTGATTATTGCATTTTATTTCACGTTACTATTTCAATTATTATTATGTTCAAATTGGATAAATAATATTTATTTATTTTATTATTTTTTTTATTTTTTTTTTATTTTTTATTAAAATTTAAAGTATTCATGTTACATATAAAAGAATAAATAAATAAAGATTAAAGTTCACAATAATTACGGCTATAAAAAAAAAAAAATAAAATAAAACGAGATTAATTTACAAATAATAAAAATAATATAATTTATATAATTTTAAACATATTTAATTAACTTCATATTCTAACAGTAATTAAGTAAAATTTTTCTTAATAACGGTTTTGCATTTATTATAGATTTTTTTATTAAAAAAAGTAAAAAAAAAATTGCCTTTATAAAAAAATACAGAAATGAAATTAAAATATATTAAATATTTAATATAATTTTTATTGGTAAATATTTTTTTTTTAAAAAAAAAAGAATTATTATTTACTTAAACAAAGATATTACTAAACTTTACCATTAATTATTTTAATTAATATTATTTTTAAATAAATATTAATTATTTGAAAAAATTTACTCTACCACTAATAATAATACTCTTATTTAATATTTATATTTATAATTAATAGATATATACATTTTGTTTATACAATATATATTTTATTTTATTTTTTATTATTTTAGTGATTATTAGAATAAAAAAAAAGGTATAAAAGAAAGAAAAATTTTCATATTTTTTGAACTTCAGACTTTTAAAAAAATTAGAAAAGTTATTTAATTTATAAGAAAATTAAATATCTTTGATAATCATATTAAAAAGAAATTGAAAAAGAAAAAAAGCCATTCAGGTAAAGAAGAAAGGAAAAAAAATCTTTATTAAGGAAATTTTATTTTAATTAAAAGTCTCATCTCTGGAATCTTTGAAAACCATTGGAAATGAATTAAAAGAAGAAGAAGAAGAAAAGAAGAAATAATTACTACCATGGAATTAGATTCTATTCTACTTTATTATTATTTGAATTTTGTTTTAAGAATAAATCAGGTATTTATTTTTTATGGTCAAAATTTAAATAAAAATGAAATTTTAATGAAAGCAAAACCCCTGTCTTGTGTTAGACAGTTACTGCAATCTTTTTCTGCTAATATCTTAAAGAATTTGGATTTGAAAGCCATGACTTAATTTAGACAGTTTTCAGCAATTAAAAAGTCGTAAATTTTAAAGTGCTGTCTAGTGTCAAATCAACAAATATCCATTGATGAGCCTAATGTAATTCGAATATTCTAAATTAAAAAGAAAAAGAAAACAAACCAAAAATTATCTTTGAAATTTAGATGAATTCAGCAATCGTTTCTTTTTTTAAAAAAATATTTTTACTATTTTTTTGTATTAAAGTTTTGAATTCTTTTCAAAATGAAAGAAAAAGAAAAATAAGTTTTAATTTTAATTCTATTTATATAAAATAAAATAAGAATTAAAAAAAATTATTTATATTTAATAATATAAATATAAATTTTAATAAAAAATAATAATAAAATTATTATTTTAAATAGAGATAAAATATACAAAACAAGTTAATTTAATAAAAGAATTAGCATTCGTCTAGTATTCAAAAAACCAAAGAAAATAAGTTTTTTTTTATTTAATTCAATTTTATAGATTAAAATTTGAATTAAAAGAATTTATTTCTTAAATGGATAAAATAAAATATATTTGAATTAGGAATAATAGAAATTATAATATATTAAGAAATATATGTAAAACAATATTTCTTTTTATATATTATTTTTATTAGTCTAATTTTAAATATAATATTATAACTAATTAAAATATTAAAATAAATAAAAAAATAAAAGAAATTTTTAAGTCAAATAATAATTAATTAATAATAAAATATAAATAAAAAAAAATATAAAAAAAAATAAAGAATATTAAAAAATATAATTAAATTTAAAAATAAGTGTGTTTATTTTTGATATCTATTTTTTGTTTTGTTTTTGTGTAATAATAAGTAAAAGTAGCAATTCTTTTGAAGTTTATATATATATATATATATATATATATATATATATTTTATTTAAAAATAATAATATAATTTTAAAAATGAAAAAAAAGTAAAAGTTTATAGCAAATAAAATTTATATTTAAATAAATGAATGAATGAATAATTTTCTTAATTATAGTAAAAAAAAAAAATGTATATATACAAAAAAAAAAAGAAAAAGAAAAATTAAAAATTAATAAACTATTATTTTTTTATTATTATTAAATATTATATATATATAAAAGAAATACACATATAAAAAACAAGTAAAAATGAAATTAATAATTTATTAAATATTTTATATAATTTCTTTCAGATAGATAATTCAAACCCTAATCCATAAGGAGGTGAGGTTCTTTGCATATGAACTTTTTTCTGAATTTATTTATACACTTATTTTTGATTATCACTGTTTATTTAACGTTACTATTTCATTTATTATTATGTTCAAATTGGACAAATAATATTTATTTATTTTATTAATTCTATTTTTTTTTATTTTTTATTTTTTATTAAAATTTAAAGTATTCATGTTTCTTATAAAAGAATAATAAATAAATAAAGATTAAAGTTAGCAATAATAGCGGCTATAAAAAAAAAAAATTAATATTTAATATAATTTTATTATTAAATATTTTAAAAAAAAATAATTAAATTATTACATAAATTAAATAGAGATATTACTAAACTTTACCACTAAATATTTTTTATAATTTTTTTTAATAAATATTAACTATTTGAAAAACTTTACTCTACCACTAATAATAAAAACTCTTATTTAATATTTATATTTATAATTAATAGATATATACATTTTGTTTATACAATATATATTTTATTTTATTATTATAGTGATTATTAGAATAAAAAAAAGTATAAAAGAAAGAAAAATTTTCAATTGTTTTGAACTTCAGACTTTTAAAAAAATTAGAAAAGTTATTTAATTTAATTTAAAAAGAATTAAATATCTTTAATAATTAGCAGTGAGAATAAATTGAAAAAAAAAGAAGCCATTAAGGTGAAGAAGAAAAAAAAAATTATAAAGGAAATTCTACTTTAAATAAAATAATTGAAAGTCTCATCATTGGAATCTTTAAAAACCATTGGAAATGAATTAAAAGAAGAAGAAGAAGAAGAAAAGAAGAAAAGAAGAAATAATAACTACCATGGAATTAGATTCTATTCTATTCTATTTTTATTTGAATTTTGTTTTAAGAATAAATCAGGTATTTATTTTTTATAAACAAATTTTAAATAAAAATGAAATTTTAATGAAAGCAAAACCCCTGTCTTGTGTTAGGCAGTTCCTGCAATCTTTTTTAGCTAAGAATTTATTGAATTTGAAAGCCATGACTTTATTTAGGCAGTTTTCAGCAATAAAAATTGTAAAGTTTTAAAATGCTGTCTAGTGTCAAATCAACAAATATCCATTGATGAGCCTAATGTAATTCGAATATTCTAAATTAAAAAGAAAACAAACCAAAAATTATCTTTGAAATTTAGACGAATTCAGCAATCATTTCTTTTTTTAAAAAAATATTTTTACTATTTTTTTTTATTAAAGTTTTGAATTCTTTTCAAAATGAAAAAAAAAAATAAGTTTTAATTTTTAATTCTATTTATATAAAATAAAAATAAGAATTAAAAAATTTATTTTTAATTAATAGTATAATATAAATTTTGATAAAAAATAATAATAAAATTATTATTTTAAATAGAAATAAATTAAAAAAACAAGTTAATTAAATCAATAAATTAACATTCGTCTAGTATTCAAAAAACCAAAGAAAATAAGTTTTTTATATCCAATTTTATAAATTAAAATTTGAATTAAAAGAATTTATTTCTTTAATGGATAAACCAAAATATATTTGAATTAGGAATAATAGAAATTATAATATATTAAGAAATATATGTAAAACAATATTTCTTTTTATATATTATTTTTAATATTTTTATTTTAAATATGTTATTATAATTAATTAAATATAATAAAATAAAATAAAATTTTAAAATAAAATAAAAATTAAAAATAAAATAATACCTAATTAATAATAGAAAATATACAAAAAAAAAAAAAAAAAAAAAAAGTAAAAAAAAAAATAAAGATTTTCATAAAATATAAAAAAGATTAAATTAAATAAAGTTCAAATATTATAAACAAATTCTAAGATAGGTGTATTTATATATATATATATATATATTTTTTTTTTTTTTTTTTTTTTTTTTTTTTTTTTTTCTGGTTTGTGTAATAATAAGTGAAAATAGGAATTCTTTTAAATTTTTCTCTTTAATTTTTTAATTTTATTTAAAGTATAATATAGTATAAAATTAAGAAAAAAAAAAAAACAAAAAAAAAACAAATATATATGTATAAGTATATAGATTTTATATTCAAATAAATGAATAAATTAAATATAAAATAAATAATTTATTATTTATTGTATTTAATAATTTTTGTTGTAATATTTAAGGTTTATTAATATATAATAATGATTGTTGGCAATTACAAAGATTAAAATATTTGATAAAATTTATCTTATTAATATTAAGTTCTGATTCTGATAGTAGTAACGAAGTATATAATATTAATAATATTAATAATAGAAATAATATTGTTAATAATAGTAGAAATAGTGATAGTGAAAATATTAATATTTATATTAGTGATAGTGAAAATTATAATATTGTTACTTCTAATTTAGTGAATAGTTCAATTGGTGAAAATCGTGATAATTTAAGTAATTTTCTGAATAATGAGAGTGTAAATATATATGTGACATGGTATTGATTATAAAACTTCCTTTTTGGTGGAGGAGATGCAGACATTATTGATTTAAATTATAAAAAGGAATGGGATATTTTGTTTAAGAATCAAATCATTTCTGGTGATTATTCAAAAACGCCATTCTTGGTGTGATCTGCGACTCCCTTTATAGAAATTATTCCTCGGGCTAGTACTCGGCAAGGGTTACTATTCCGAAAATATAAGCACAAACTAACCAGGAGCGTCAACGCTGAAAATGCAGTAAGACAGGCTAGCAAGGCCAATACCTTTGAAGGAGAAGACCATAATTTCTTTCAGATAGTCAATTCAAACCCTAATCCATAAGGAGGTGAGGCTCGTTTCGTATGAACTTTTTTCTAAATTTATTTATACACTTATTTTTGATTATTGCATTTTATTTCACGTTACTATTTCAATTATTATTATTCAAATTGGATAAATAATATTTATTTATTTTATTATTATTTTTTTTTTTTTTTTATTTTTTATTAAAATTTAAAGTATTCAATTTTCTTATAAAAGAATAAATAAATAAAGATTAAAGTTCGCAATAATTACGGCTATAAAAAAAAAAAAAAATAAAATAAAACGAGATTAATTTACAAATAATAAAAAAAATATAATTTATATAATTTTAAACATATTTAATTAACTTCATATTCTTACAGTAATTAAGTAAAATTTTTCTTAATAACGGTTTTGCATTTATTACATATTTTTTTATTAAAAAAGTAAAAAAAAAAAATTGCCTATATAAAAAAATACAGAAATGAAATTAAAAATATTAAATATTTAATATAATATTATTAATAAATATTTTTTTTTAAAAAATAAAGAATTATTATTTACTTAAATCAAATAGAGATATTACTAAACTTTACCACCAAATGTTTTTTTTTTTTATATTATTTTTTAATAAATATTAATTATTTGAAAAAATTTACTTTACCACTAATAATAAAACTTTTATTTAATATTTATATTTATAATTAATAGATATATACATTTTGTTTATGCAATATATATTTTATTTTATTTTTTATTATTATAGTGATTATTAGAATAAAAAAAAAAAGTATAAAAGAAAGAAAAATTTTCATATTTTTTGAACTTCAGACTTTTAAAAAAATTAGAAAAGTTATTTAATTTATAAAAAAATTAAATATCTTTGATAATTAACAGTGAGAATAAATTGAAAAAAAGAAGCCATTCAGGTGAAGAAGAAGGAAAAAAAATTATTAAGGTAATCCTATTATAAATAAAATAATTAAAAGTCTCATCATTGGAATCTTTGAAAACCATTGGAAATGAATTAAAAGAAGAAGAAGAAGAAGAAAAAAAGAAGAAATAGTTACTACCATGGAATTAGATTCTATTCTACTTTATTTTTATTTGAATTTTGTTTTAAGAATAAATCAGGTATTTATTTTTTATGAACAAAATTTAAATAAAAATGAAACTATAGTCAAAGCAAAACCCCTGTCTTGTGTTAGACAGTTCCTGCAATCTTTTTTAGCTAAAGATTTATTGAATTTGAAAGCCATGACTTTATTTAGACAGTTTTCAGCAATAAAAATTGTAAAGTTTTAAAATGCTGTCTAGTGTCAAATCAACAAATATCCATTGATGAGCCTAATGTAATTCGAATATTCTAAATTAAAATGAAAACAAACCAAAAATTATCTTTGAAATTTAGACGAATTCAGCAATCATTTTTTTTTTTAAAAAAATATTTTTACTATTTTTTTGTATTAAAGTTTTGAATTCTTTTCAAAATAAAAGAAAAAAAAAATAAGTTTTAATTTTTAATTCTATTTATATAAAATAAAAATAAGAATTAAAAAAATTTATTTATAATTAATAGTATAATATAAATTTTAATAAAAAATAATATAAAATTATTATTTTAAATAGAAATAAATAAAAAAAACAAGTTAATTAAATAAAAGAATTAGCATTCGTCTAGTATTCAAAAGACCAAAAAAAATAAGTTTTTTTATTCAATTCAATTTTATAAATTAAAATATGAATTGAAAGAATTTATTTCTCAAATGGATAAAATAAAATATATTTGAATTAGGAATAATAGAAATTATAATATATTAAGAAATATATGTAAAACAATATTTCTTTTTATATATTATTTTTACTATTCTTGTTTTAAATATAATATTATAAATGATAAAAGTATTAAAATAAATAGAAAAAATAAAAGAAATTTTTAAATAAAATAAAATAATGATTAATAATACGATAATAAAAAAAAATGTAAAAGAAGAATTTTTTAAAATATAAAAAAAATTTAAATTAAATAAAGCTAAATAATATAAAAAAATTAAAAAATAAGTACGTTTATTTTTGTTATTTATTTTTTGTTTTGTTTTTGTGCAATAATAAGTAAAAATAGGAACTCTTTTAACTCTTTTAACTTTTTTTTTCTGTTTTTTTTTTTTTTTTTTTTTTTTTTTTTTTTTTTTTTTTTTTTTTTTTTTTTTTTTTTTTTTTTTTTTTTTTTTTTATTCAATTTTTTTATTTAAGAATAATAATGTAAAATTAAAAAATAATAAAAAGTAAATGATTATAGTATTATTAGTGTATAATTTTTATATGTAAATAAATGAATGAATGAATAAAATATAAAATAAATAATTTTTTATTTATTGTTATATTTAATAATTTTTAATGTATTTAATTAACATTATATTCTAATAGTATATAAGTAAAAATTTTCTAAATTATGGTAAAAAAAAAAAAAAAAAAAAAAAAAAAAATAAAATTAATAAAATATTATTTATCATTAAAAGTATTATATATATATATATAAAAGAATTACTGAATATTTTAAATAGAGATATAATTTTACTAGAAAGATTAAAAGGTTTGATAAAATTTATCATATTTGTACTATTCGTGGCTTGTTAATAATACAATGAATTTATTTAAAGAATAAAACAATGTATTTCAAATAAAACGAGAATAATTTACAAATAATAAAAATAATTAATATAATTTTGAATGTGGTCCATTTCGCCAATTTTTTTTTTTGAAATTTTAATAAGCCATCTATTTATTTGTGGCTTTTAAAATTTATATTATTACGCCATAAAATTTAATATAATTTTAAGTAAAAAAGAAATAAATGTATAAATAAATAAGTAAATAAATAAATAAATAAAAATTAAAAAGGTCAATAAAAAATAAAATATTTTTATATAATTTTTTTTTTTTGACAATCATGTTATAATGAAAATGATGAATAATTATTTTCCTTATAACCTTATTTTTTATATTTTATTATTAATATTTATATTATATTTTTATATTTTATATTTTATTATTGATATTATATTTTTATATTTTTCTATTAATATTATATTTTTATATTTTATTATTAATATCAATATAATATTTTTATATTTTATTATTAAAAAATTTAATTTTATAAATTTATATTTAAATTAATATTATTTAAAATATTAATTTTTTATATTATAACTAAAACTTTAGTTGTTATTATAACATCTTAATAACAGAATTAAACCTTTTATTTTATATATAATTTATAAATAAAATATTAAATAATAATAAAAATTACAAAATAATATTTTTATAAGACTTAAATTATAGCTGTAAATTGAAATTTCAAAAATTAAAATTTGTTGTTCACATTTCAATTACTATTTATATATTACAGCAACCGTTTTGTAGAGATATATAAATAGGTTTTTTACACATATGAATTCACATGTCTATCCCATATTATATATATGGGCTTGTAAAGAACATATATACTTTGGTATATATATCTTATACTATATCAGTACGACGTCGGCGCTCCAAATTCCTAAGCAGAGGTAGCTCCAGTAGACATGTCTTGCCAAATAACATCCGTGTTATCCTATAGAAATTGAACTCGTAACCCTCACAGTATAGGCTATACAACTACACTAGGATGCCATGGGTGATCAAATATAGAAATTAAATACGTGTCAATCCAATAATGGTAGGAGCGGAATTAATACTTACCTGAAATTGTGCCATTATAACCCCTTTACCCTTTCTCCAAACCCTATCGGGAAAATCAGATAAAGAATAGATACCAGATGATTATTAAGTCCGCCACATAACAACCAGTAGAAAGCCCAGTTCTACTTTATATGCTAAAAAATGCTATATATATTTGTTGTTTTAAAAAGACTTAAAAGTTAATAATTTAATTAGATTATAATATAAATAAAATAATTAATTAATTCATAAATTCTTTATTAGTATATATTAAAAAAAATAATTAATATTAATTTAGAATAAATAAATAATTAAATTTTTTTTATATACATTAAATAAATAATTTATTTTTAAATAATAAAAATTAAAATATTTTCATATATACTTTATGTATCTGTTTTTTTTTAAAAAAATTAAAAGAAAAAGAAATAATAAAATACTTTTTATCTTTTAAAAAAAATTGAATATTTAATTGTTCAGAATTAATATTAAAAAATAATATTTAAATAATTAATATAATAATTTAAAAGATATAATTAAAAACTATATATTAAAATTTATAAATGGAAGAAAACATAACTATTTATATAAGTGAGTCTAATAAAGGAGAAGAACAAATCATTATTAATAAACAATATAAATTTAATTTTTCACATTCAAGGAAAGATAATTCAAGAGTTTATAAATGTACCGAATATAAAAAAAATAATAAATGTAAATCTTTTATTATTTTAAATAATGAGAAAGAAATCTTAAAATATGAGAGTTTACATAATCATCCTGGAAACGAATATAGTGTATCCCTATCTGTAATGAAACATAAAATTAAAGATGAAATTGAAATTAACAAACATTCAAATCCTTTTGATATAAAACGAAAAAGACTATATAATGAAATTTCTAAAGAAATGGGATTTATATATCCGTGTCCAGAATATATTTCAGTTAAAACTCTAATATTAAGAAGTATTAATAAAAAACTACCATCCAATGTAACAACTTTTAATGAAATTCCTAATGAATCTGAATATTATAAAACTGAACGAAATGAAGATTTTATGATATTCAAAAATTCTGATTTAGTAATTTTTCAATCCCCTTTTCAAGCAAAATTATTTAAGAAATATAGTAATGATATATTTGTGGATGGTACTTTTTATATCACACCTAAATTTAGTCAACAAGTGTTTATTACTAGAACTTACGTTAAAGAATTGAATAGTTTTTATACTACTTCTTATGCAATATTAAGAAATAAAAAGCAAAAAACATATAAAATGTTATTCAATAAATTAAAACAAAATTCTAATAATAATATTATAACTGAACCAAAAAATGTACATTGCGATTTTGAAAAAGGCATATCCAAAGCAGTTAAAAAAATATTTCCTAATATAAATATTAAATACTGTATTTGGCATTATAAAAATTTATTAGAAATTAAAAAAAATGAATTGTGCCGTAATGAAGTGAACGATGATGAAAAAATATTTAATTATTACAAAGGAATTTCAAACTTACCATTTATCAACCCTGAATACATAATGGATATTTTTTCATTAATTAAAACTAAATCCATTGAAAAAAATTCTTGTCAATTTTTAAAATTTTTAGAATATTTTTATGAAACATATTTAATTGGTTACGATATGAAAAGTTGGAATTATTATAATAATATTGAACATATAACCAATAATGCTTCAGAATCACTCAATAATTCTTTAAATAAACTATTTCCAATGAAACCAAATTTTTATGAATTAATAAATAAATTAAAAGAACAGGAACATTTATCATATTATGATTACCAAATGAAAATAAAAGGAATTTGGAGAATGAAAAAAAAAATAAAAACAAAAACTGATGAAATTAATATCTTAATTGAAAAATTCAAAAATAAAGAAGCCAAGTTAATTAATATTAAATATGATAGAAGTGATCTTACTAAATTGTGGTTTGAATGTTTAACTAATTTAAATAATATTTTATAAATATTATTTAATAATAAATAATTATGAAATGACAGAGGAATTTCCAAAAGAAAAAATCATTAAAATTCTTTCATACAAAAACTTATAATTAAATTTATTAATTAAAATTTTATAATTATTAAAAAGTTAAAATGTTTATATACTTGATAAAATTTATGTAGTTTAAATAAATATTCTATAATTTTATTATTATAATTTATTTTATTAATAATTGTTTAAATATTTTATTAATATTTTTTTTAAAATAAATAATCCTATATTTTTATACTTTATTATTAATATCAATAATATATTTTTATATTTTTATATTTTATTATTAATGTTTATAATTAATTTTATTAATAATTGTTTAAATATTTTATTAATTTTTTTTTTAAATAAATAAATCTATATAATTGTTAAAGTATTTCATTCATATTTTTTTTAAATAAATAAATCTATATAATTGTTAAAGTATTTTATTAATATTTTTTTTAAATAAATAAATCTATATAATTGCTAAAGTATTTTATTAATAGTTGTTTAAATATTTTATTAATATTTTTTAAATAAATAAATCTATATAATTGTTAAGGTATTTTATTAATATTTTTTTTAAATAAATAAATCTATATAATTGTTAAAGTATTTTATTAATATTTTTTTTAAATAAACAAATCTATATAATTGCTAAAGTATTTTATTAATAGTTGTTTAAATATTTTATTAATATTTTTTAAATAAATAAATCTATATAATTGTTAAAGTATTTTATTAATAGTTGTTTAAATATTTTATTAATATTTTTTAAATAAATAAATCTATATAATTGTTAAAGTATTTTATTAATAGTTGTTTAAATATTTTATTAATATTTTTTAAATAAATAAATCTATATAATTGTTAAAGTATTTTATTAATATTTTTTTTAAATAAATAAATCTATATAATTGTTAAAGTATTTTATTAATATTTTTTTTAAATAAATAAATCTATATAATTGCTAAAGTATTTTATTAATAGTTGTTTAAATATTTTATTAATATTTTTTAAATAAATAAATCTATATAATTGTTAAAGTATTTTATTAATATTTTTTTTAAATAAATAAATCTATATAATTGTTAAAGTATTTTATTAATAGTTGTTTAAATAAATAAATCTATATAATTGCTAAAGTATTTTATTAATAGTTGTTTAAATATTTTATTAATATTTTTTAAATAAATAAATCTATATAATTGTTAAAGTATTTTATTAATAGTTGTTTAAATATTTTATTAATATTTTTTAAATAAATAAATCTATATAATTGTTAAAGTATTTTATTAATATTTTTTTTAAATAAATAAATCTATATAATTGTTAAAGTATTTTATTAATATTTTTTTTAAATAAATAAATCTATATAATTGCTAAAGTATTTTATTAATAGTTGTTTAAATATTTTATTAATATTTTTTAAATAAATAAATCTATATAATTGTTAAAGTATTTTATTAATATTTTTTTTAAATAAATAAATCTATATAATTGTTAAAGTATTTTATTAATAGTTGTTTAAATAAATAAATCTATATAATTGCTAAAGTATTTTATTAATAGTTGTTTAAATATTTTATTAATATTTTTTAAATAAATAAATCTATATAATTGTTAAAGTATTTTATTAATATTTTTTTTAAATAAATAAATCTATATAATTGTTAAAGTATTTTATTAATTTTTTTTTTAAATAAATAAATCTATATAATTGTTAAAGTATTTTATTAATATTTTTTTTTTAAAATAAACCTTTTAATTGTTTGAATATTAAACCTTTTAATTGTTTGAATATTTTATTTTATTTTTTTTTTTTTTTTGTAAAAAAATATTTATTTTTATCTAACCATTATAATTTATTTAATTATTCACTTAATAAATTTTAAGAAAAAAATTACAAATTAATAATACAACAAAATAGTATCATATAACTATTAATTTAAAAAACCTCAAAATTTGATATATCACGTGAAAAAATTGGCGAAATGCAATTTGGCGAAATGCCCCACACCCATTTATATGTCTTAATATTCTAACCATAATTAAGTAAAATTTTTCTTTATCATGGTGTTGCATTTATTATTGATTTTGCTATTAAAAAGAGTAAAAATAATTGCCTATATAAAACAATGAAGAAATAAAATTAATAATTTATTAAATATTTAAAATAATTTTATTAATAAATATTTTTTAAAAAAAATAATGAATTTTTATTTACTTTAATTAAATAGAGATATTACTAAACTTTACCACCAAATATTTTTTTTATATTATTTTTTAATAAATATTAATTATTTGAAAAAATTTACCTTACTACTAATAATAAAACTTTTATTTAATATTTATATTTATAATTAATAGATATATACATTTTGTTTATACAATATATATTTTATTTTATTATTATAGTGATTATTAGAAAAAAAAAAGTATAAAAGAAAGAAAAATTTTCAATTGTTTTGAACTTCAGACTTTTAAAAAAATTAGAAAAGTTATTTAATTTAATTTAAAAAGAATTAAATATCTTTGATAATTAACAGTGAGAATAAATTAAAAAAAAAGAAGCCATTCAGGTGAAGAAGAAAGGAAAAAAATTCTTTATTAAGGAAATTTTATTTTAATTAAAAGTCTCATCATTGGAATCTTTAAAAACCATTGGAAATGAATTAAAAGAAGAAGAAGAAGAAGAAAAGAAGAAAAGAAGAAATAATAACTACCATGGAATTAGATTCTATTCTACTTTATTTTTATTTGAATTATGTTTTAAGAATAAATCAGGTATTTATTTTTTATAAACAAAATTTAAATAAAAATGAAATTATAGTCAAAGCAAAACCCCTGTCTTGTGTTAGACAGTTCCTGCAATCTTTTTTTAGCTAAGGATTTATTGAATTTGAAAGCCATGACTTAATTTAGACAGTTTCAGCAATTAAAAAGTCGTAAATTATAAAGTGCTGTCTAGTGTCAAATCAACAAATATCCATTGATGAGCGTAATGTAATTCGAATATTCTAAATTAAAAAGAAAACAAACCAAAAATTATCTTTGAAATTTAGACGAATACAGCAATCATTTCTTTTTTTTAAAAAAATATTTTTACTATTTTTTTTGTATTAAAGTTTTGAATTCTTTTCAAAATGAAAGAAAAAGAAAAATAAGTTTTAATTTTTAATTCTATTTATATAAAATAAAAATAAGAATTAAAAAATTTATTTTTAATTAATAGTATAATATAAATTTTGATAAAAAATAATAATAAAATTATTATTTTAAATAGAAATAAATTAAAAAAACAAGTTAATTAAATCAATAAATTAACATTCGTCTAGTATTCAAAAAACCAAAGAAAATAAGTTTTTTATATCCAATTTTATAAATTAAAATTTGAATTAAAAGAATTTATTTCTTTAATGGATAAACCAAAATATATTTGAATTAGGAATAATAGAAATTATAATATATTAAGAAATATATGTAAAACAATATTTCTTTTTATATATTATTTTTAATATTTTTATTTTAAATATAATATTATAACTAATTAAAATATTAAAATAAATAAAAAAATAAAAGAAATTTTTAAATAAAATAAAATAATGATTAATTAATAATACAATAATAAAAAAAAATGTAAAAGAAGAATTTTTTAAAATATAAAAAAAAATTTAAATTTAATAAAGCTAAAATAATATAAAAAATTTAAAAATAAGCTCATTTATTTTTGTTATTTATTTTTTGTTTTATTTTTGTGTAATAATAAGTAAAAAAAAAAGAAATATTTTAACTTTTTTTTTCTTTTTTTTTTTTTTCATTTAAGAATAATAATGTAAAATTAAAAAATAATAATAAGTAAATGGTTATTGTATTAGTATATAAATTTTATATTTAAATAAATTAATGAATAAATAAAATATAAAATAAATAATTTTTTATTTATTGTTATATTATATTCTAACAGTATTTAAGTAAAAGTTTTCCTAATTATGGTAAAAAAAAAGAATTATTGAATATTTTAAATAGATATATTTTATTAGAAAGATTAAAAGGAAAATTTATTTTATTTGTACTATTTGTGGCTTCTTAATAATAAAATGAATTTATTTAAAGAATAAAACAATGTATTTCAAATAAAACGAAAATAATTTACAAATAAAAAAAATAATTAATTAATATATTTTTAAACATATTTATATGTCTTAATATTCTAACCATAATTAAGTAAAATTTTTCTTAATCATAGTGTTGCATTTGTTATTGATTTTGTTATTAGAAAGAGTAAAAATAATTGCCTATATAAAACAATGAAGAAATAAAATTAATAATTTATTAAATATTTAATATAATTTTATTAATAAATATTTATTTAAAAAAAATAATGAATTATTATTTACTTTAATTAAATAGAGATATTACTAAACTTTACCACCAAATGTTTTTATTTTATATTATTTGTTAATAAAAATTAATTATTTGAAAAAATTTACTTTACCACTAATAATAAAAATTTTATTTAATATTTAAAAATTTGAGTAATACATAAAAATATTTTGTTTATATGATATATATATATATATCATTTTATTATTATAGTGATTATTAGAATAAAAAAAAAGTATAAAAGAAAGAAAAATTTTCAATTGTTTTGAACTTCAGACTTTTAAAAAAATTAGAAAAGTTATTTAATTTATAAGAAAATTAAATATCTTTGATAATTCATATTAAAAAGAAATTGAAAAAAGAAAAAAAGCCATTCAGGTAAAGAAGAAAGAAAAAAAATTCTTTATTAAGGAAATTTTATTTTAATTAAAAGTCTCATCATTGGAATCTTTGAAAACCATTGGAAATGAATTAAAAAAAGAAGAAGGATAAGAAAAGAAGAAATAGTTACTACCATGGAATTAGATTCTATCCTACTTTATTTTTATTCGAATTTTATTTTAAGAATAAATCAGGTATTTATTTTTTATGGACAAAATTTAAATAAAAATGAAATTTTAATGAAAGCAAAACCCCTGTCTTGTGTTAGACAGTTCCTGCAATCTTTTTTAGCTAAAGATTTATTGAATTTGAAAGCCATGACTTAATTTAGACAGTTTTCAGCAATTAAAAAGTCGTAAATTATAAAGTGCTGTCTAGTGTCAAATCAACAAATATCCATTGATGAGCGTAATGTAATTCGAATATTCTAAATTAAAAAGAAAAAGAAAACAAACCAAAAATTATCTTTGAAATTTAGACGAATACAGCAATCATTTCTTTTTTTAAAAAAATATTTTTACTATTTTTTTGTATTAAAGTTTTGAATTCTTTTCAAAATGAAAGAAAAAGAAAAATAAGTTTTTTTTAATTCTATTTATATAAAATAAAATAAGAATTAAAAAAATTTATTTATAAATAATAATATAAATATAAATTTTAATAAAAAATAATAATAAAATTATTATTTTAATAAGAAATATATAAATAAAAAAAAGCAAGTTAATTTAATAAAAGAATTAGCATTCGTCTAGTATTCAAAAACCAAAGAAAATAAGTTTTTTTATTTAATTCAATTTTATAAATTAAAATGTGAATTAAAGGAATTTATTTCTAAAGCGTATAAAATAAAATATATTTGAATTAGGAATAATAGAAATTATAATATATTAAGAAATATATGTAAAACAATATTTCTTTTTATATATTATTTTTAATATTTTTATTTTAAATATAATATTATAACTAATTAAAATATTGAAATAAATAAAACAATAAAAGAAAATTTTAAATCAAATACTAATTAATTAATAATAAAATATAAATAAAAAAAAATATATAAAAAAAAAAATAAAGAATATTATAAATTATAAAAAAAATCAAATTAAATAAAGCTCAAATAATATAATCAAATTTAAAAATAAGTGTGTTTATTTTTGATGACTATTTTTTTCTTTTTTTTTTTTATAATAATAAGAAAAAATAGCAATTCTTTTGAAGTTTATATATATATATATATTATTTAAAAATAATAATCTAATTTTAAAAATGAAAAAAGTAAAAGTTTATAGTAAATAAAATTTATATTTAAATAAATGAATGAATAAATAAATTATAAAATAAATAATTTTTCTTTAAGTAAAATTTTTCTTAATCATGATAAAAAAAAAAGAAATGTATATATACAAAAAAAAGAAAAATAAAAACTAAAATTAATAAACTATTATTTTTTAATTATTATTAAATATTTAAAAAAAAAAAGAAATATATACATAAAAAACAAGTAAAAATGAAATAAATATTTTATTAAATATTTTATATAATTTCTTTTAAGATAGACAATTCAAACTCTAATCCATAAGGAGGTGAGGTTCGTTGTATATGAACTTTTTTCTGAATTTATTTATACACTTATTTTTGATTATTATTGTTTATTTAACGTTACTATTTCATTTATTATTATGTTTAAATTGAACAAATAATATTTATTTATTTTATTAATTCTGTATTTTTTTATTTTTTATTATAATTAAAAGTATTCATGTATTTTATATAAGAATAAATAAATAAAGATTAAAGTTCGCAATAATTGCGGCTATAAAATTAAATTTAAATATTTAATATAGTTTTATTATTAAATATTTAAAAAAAAATTATTAAGTTATTACTTAAACAAAGATATTACTAAACTTTACCACCTAATATTTTTTAATAAATATTAACTATTTGAAAAACTTTACTCTACCACTAATAATAAAACTCTTTTTTAATATTTATATTTTTAATTAATACAAATAAGCATTTTGTTTATATAATATATTTTATTTTATTAATAAAAAGATTATCAGAAAAGAAAGTATAAAAGAAATAAAAATTTTCAATTGTTTTGAACTTCAGACTTTTAAAAAATTAGAAAAATTATTTAATTTAATTCAAAAAAAATTAAATATCTTTGATAATTAACAGTAAGAAGAAATTTAAAAAGAAAAAAGAAGAACTTCAAGTAAAGAAGAAAGAAAGAAAATATTATTAAGGTAATCCTATTGTAAGTAAAACAATTAAAAGTCTCATCATTGGAATCTTTAAAAACCATTGGAAATGAATTAAAAGAAGAAGAAGAAGAAGAAAAAAAGAAGAAATAGTTACTACCATGGAATTAGATTCTATTCTACTTTATTTTTATTTGAATTTTGTTTTAAGAATAAATCAGGTATTTATTTATTATGAACAAAATTTAAATAAAAATGAAATTTTAATGAAAGCAAAACCCCTGTCTTGTGTTAGACAGTTCCTGCAATCTTTTTTAGCTAAGGATTTATTGAATTTGAAAGCCATGACTTAATTTAGACAGTTTTCAGCAATTAAAAAGTCGTAAATTATAAAGTGCTGTCTAGTGTTAAATCAACAAATATCCATTGATGAGCCTAATGTAATTCGAATATTCTAAATTAAAAAGAAAAAGAAAACAAACCAAAAATTATCTTTGAAATTTAGACGAATACAGCAATCATTTCTTTTTTTAAAAAAATATTTTTACTATTTTTTTTGTATTAAAGTTTTGAATTCTTTTCAAAATGAAAGAAAAAAAAAATAAGTTTTTTTTAATTCTATTTATATAAAATAAAAATAAGAATTAAAAAATTTATTTATAATTAATAATATAAATATAAATTTTAATAAAAAATAATAATAAAATTATTATTTTAAATAGAAATAAATTAAAAAAACAAGTTAATTAAATAAATGAATTAGCATTCGTCTAGTATTCAAAAGACCAAAGAAAATAAGTTTTTTATTTAATTCAATTTTATAAATAAAAATTTGAATTAAAAGAATTTATTTCTAAAATGTATAAAATAAAATATATTTGAATTAGGAATAATAGAAATTATAATATATTAAGAAATATATGTAAAACAATATTTCTTTTTATATATTATTTTTAATATTTTTATTTTAAATATAACATTATAACTAATTAAAATATTGAAATAAATAAAAAAATAAAAGAAATTTTTAAATAAAATAAAATAATGATTAATACAATATAAATAAAAAAATGTAAAAGAAGAATTTTTTAAAATATAAAAAAAATTTAAATTTAATAAAGCTAAAGTAATATAAAAAATTTAAAAATATTATCATTTATTTTTGTTATTTATTTTTTGTTTTGTTTTTGTGTAATAATAAGTAAAAATAGGAACTCTTTTAACTTTTTCTTTTCTTTTTCTTTCTTTTTTTTTTATTCAATTTTTTTTTATTTAAGAATAATGTAAAATTAAAAAATAATAAAAAGTAAATGGTTATAGTATTAGTGTATAAATTTTATATTTAAGTAAATGAATGAATAAATAAAATATAAAATAAATAATTTTTTATTTATTGTTATATTTAATAATTTTTAATATATTTAATTAACATTATATTCAAAGTATTTTTCAATTAAGATTTAATAAAAATTCATCTATTATATAAATTTTTATATAAATACAAGTCCGTCTGGATTTTCCTTTTTATTTATTTCGTTAAGGCAATGATACAATTTGCAATAATAATTTTTAATAATTATGGTAAAAAAAAAAAAAAAAAAAGGAAAAAAAAAATAAAAATTAATAAAATATTATTTATCATTATAAGTATTATATACATATATAAAAGAATTATTGAATATTTTAAATAGAGATATAATTTTATTAGAAAGATTAAAAGGTTTGATAAAATTTATCATATTTGTACTATTCATGGCTTGTTAATAAATACAATGAATTTATTTAAATAATAAAACAATGAATAATTTACAAATAATAAAAATAATTAATATAATTTTAAAAATATTTATATGTCTTAATATTCTAACCATAATTAAGTAAAATTTTTCTTAATCTTAGTGTTGCATTTGTTATTGATTTAGTTATTAGAAAGAGTAAAAATAATTGCCTATATAAAACAATGAAGAAATAAAATTAATAATTTATTAAATATTTAAAATAATTTTATTAGTAAATATTTTTTAAAAAAAAAAATAAATTATTATTTACTTTAATTAAATAGAGATATTACTAAACTTTACCACCTAATATTTTTTTTTGTATTTTTTTTTAATAAATATTAATTATTTGAAAAAATTTACCCTACCACTAATAATAAAAACTCTTATTTAATATTTATATTTATAATTAATAGATATATACATTTTGTTTATACAATATATATTTTATTTTATTATTATAGTGATTATTAGAATAAAAAAAAAGTATAAAAGAAAGAAAAATTTTTATATTTTTTGAACTTCAGACTTTTAAAAAAATTAGAAAAGTTATTTAATTTATAAAAAAATTAAATATCTTTGATAATTAACAGTGAGAATAAATTGAAAAAAAGAAGCCATTCAGGTGAAGAAGAAGGAAAAAAAAATTATTAAGGTAATCCTATTGTAAATAAAATAATTAAAAGTCTCATCATTGGAATCTTTGAAAACCATTGGAAATGAATTAAAAGAAGAAGAAGAAGAAGAAAAAAAGAAGAAATAGTTACTACCATGGAATTAGATTCTATTCTACTTTATTTTTATTTGAACTTTGTTTTAAGAATAAATCAGGTATTTATTTTTTATAAACAAAATTTAAATAAAAATGAAATTATAGTCAAAGCAAAACCCCTGTCTTGTGTTAGACAGTTCCTGCAATCTTTTTTAGCTAATGATTTATTGAATTTGAAAGCCATGACTTTATTTAGGCAGTTTTCAGCAATAAAAATTGTAAAGTTTTAAAATGCTGTCTAGTGTCAAATCAACAAATATCCATTGATGAGCCTAATGTAATTCGAATATTCTAAATTAAAAAGAAAACAAACCAAAAATTATCTTTGAAATTTAGACGAATACAGCAATCATTTCTTTTTTTAAAAAAATATTTTTACTATTTTTTTTGTATTAAAGTTTTGAATTCTTTTCAAAATGAAAGAAAAAGAAAAATAAGTTTTTATTTTAATTCTATTTATATAAAAAAAAATACAAATTAAAAAATTTATTTATAATTAGTATAATATAAATTTTAATAAAAAATAATAATAAAATTATTATTTTAAATAGAAATAAATATACAAAACAAGTTAATTTAATAAAAGAATTAGCATTCGTCTAGTATTCAAAAACCAAAGAAAATAAGTTTTTTTATTTAATTCAATTTTATAAATTAAAATGTGAATTAAAGGAATTTATTTCTAAAGCGTATAAAATAAAATATATTTGAATTAGGAATAATAGAAATTATAATATATTAAGAAATATATGTAAAACAATATTTCTTTTTATATATTATTTTTAATATTTTTATTTTAAATATAATATTATAACTAATTAAAATATTGAAATAAATAAAAAAATAAAAGAAAATTTTAAATCAAATGATAATTAATTAATAATAAAAAATGTAAAAAAAAAAAAAAATAATAAAGAATATATAAATTATAAAAAAAAAAATTTAATTAAATAAAAGCTCAAATAATATAATCAAATTTAAAAATAAGTGTGTTTATTTTTGTTATCTATTTTTTGTTTTGTTTTTGTATAATAATAAATAAAAATAGCAATTCTTTTGAAGTTTTTATATATATATATATATATTATTTAAAAAATAATATTATAATTTTAAAAATGAAAAAAAGTAAAAGTTTAAATAAATGAATGAATGAATAAAATATAAAATAAATATTTTTAAGTAAAATTTTTATTAATCATGGTAAAAAAAAAAACAAAAAAAAAAAACAAAAAAAAAAAAAAAAGAAAAAGAAAAATTAAAAATTAATAAACTATTATTTTTTTATTATTATTAAATATTTTATGAAAAAAGAAAAAAAAAAGAAATACACAAATAAAAAACAAGTAAAAATGAAATTAATAATTTATTAAATATTTTATATAATTTCTTTCAGATAGACAATTCAAACCCTAATCCATAAGGAGGTGAGGTTCGTTGCATATGAACTTTTTTCTAAATTTATTTATACACTTATTTTTGATTATTGCATTTTATTTCAAGTTAATATTTCAATTATTATTATGTTCAAATTGGATAAATAATATTTATTTATTTTATTAATTTTTTTTTTTTTTTTTTTTTTTTTTTTTTTATTAAAATTAAAAGTATTCATGTTTATTATAAAAGAATGAATAAATAAATAAAGATTAAAGTTCGCAATAATTACGGCTATAAAAAAAAAATAAAATAAAATAAAACGAGATTAATTTACAAATAATAAAAATAATATAATTTATATAATTTTAAACATATTTAATTAACTTCATATTCTAACAGTAATTAAGTAAAATTTTTCTTAATAATGATTTTGCATTTATTACAGATTTTTTTTATTAAAAAAAGTAAAAAAAAAAATTGCCTATATAAAAAAATACAGAAATGAAATTAAAATATATTAAATATTTAATATAATTTTATTGGTAAATATTTTTTTTTAAAAAATAAAGAATTATTATTTACTTAAATCAAATAGAGATATTACTAAACTTTACCACCAAATATTTTTAATTAATATTATTTTTAAATAAATATTAATTATTTGAAAAAATTTACTCTACCACTATTAATAAAACTCTTATTTAATATTTTTATTTATAATTAATAGATATATATATTTTGTTTTATTGGTAAAAAGATTATTAGTAAAAAACAAAAAAGTATAAAAGAAAGAAAAATTTTCAATTGTTTTGAACTTCAGACTTTTAAAAAAATTAGAAAAGTTATTTAATTTAATTTAAAAAGAATTAAATATCTTTGATAATTAGCAGTGAGAAGAAATTGAAAAAAAATACAGAAATTTAAGTAAAGAAGAAAGAAAGAAAAATTTATAAAGATAATCTTATTGTATAAAATAATTAAAAGTCTCATCATTGGAATCTTTAAAAACCATTGGAAATGAATTAAAAAAAGAAGAAGAAGAAAAGAAGAAATAATAACTACCATGAAATTAGATTCTATTCTATTCTATTTTTATTTGAATTTTGTTTTTAAAATAAATCAGGTATTTATTTTTTATGGACAAAATTTAAATAAAAATGAAACTAAAGTCAAAACAAAACCCCTGTCTTGTGTTAGGCAGTTCCTGCAATCTTTTTTAGCTAAGGATTTATTGAATTTGAAAGCCATGACTTAATTTAGGCAGTTTCAACAATAAAAATTGTAAAGTTTTAAAATGCTGTCTAGTGTTAAATCAACAAATATCCATTGATGAGCCTAATGTAATTCGAATATTCTAAATTTAAAAGAAAACAAACCAAAAATTATCTTTGAAATTTAGACGAATACAGCAATCATTTCTTTTTTTAAAAAAATATTTTTACTATTTTTTTTGTATTAAAGTTTTGAGTTCTTTTCAAAATAAAAGAAAAAGAAAAATAAGTTTTAATTTTTAATTCTATTTATATAAAATAAAAATAAGAATTAAAAAAATTTATTTATAAATAATAATATAAATATAAATTTTAATAAAAAATAATAATAAAATTATTATTTTAAATAGAAATAAATTAAAAAAAAAAAAAAAACAAGTTAATTAAATCAATAAATTAGCATTCGTCTAGTATTCAAAAAACCAAAGAAAATAAGTTTTTTTATTAAATTCAATTTTATAAATTAAAACTTGAATTAAAAGAATTTATTTCTTAAATGGATAAAATAAAATATATTTGAATTAGGAATAATAGAAATTATAATATATTAAGAAATATATATAAAACAATATTTCTTTTTATATATTATTTTTAATATTTTTATTTTAAATATAATATTATAACTAATTAAAATATTAAAATAAATAAAAAAATAAAAGAAATTCTTAAACCAAATAATAATTAATTAATAATACAATAATAAAAAAAATGTAAAAGAAGAATTTTTTAAAGCATAAAAAAAAAAAAATTAAATTAAATAAAGCTCAAATAATATAATCAAATTTAAAAATAAGTGTGTTTATTTTTGTAATCTATTTTTTGTTTTGTTTTTGTATAATAATAAATAAAAATAGCAATTTTTTTAACGTTTTTTTTTATTCAATTTTTTTTTATTTAAAAATAATAATGTAAAATTAAAAAATAAAAAAAAGTAAATGGTTATAGTATTAGTATATGAATTTTATATTTAAATGAATGAATGAATAAATAAAATATAAAATAAATAATTTTTTATTTATTGTTATAATTAATAATTTTTAATATATTTAATTAACATTATATTTTAATAGTATTTAAGTAAAAATTTTCCTAATTATGGTTAAAAAAAAATTATTATTTATCATTATTAAGTAATTTGTATATATATATATATATATATATAAAAGAATTATTGAATATTTTAAATAGAGATATAATTTTATTAGAAAGATTAAAAGGTTTGATAAAATTTATCTTATTTGTACTATTTGTGGCTTGTTAATAGTAAAATGAATTTATTTAAATAATAAAACGAAGTATTTCAAATAAAACGAGAATAATTTACAAATAATAAAAAAAATATAATTAATATAATTTTAAACATATAACATTTGTTCATATTCTAACAATAATTAAGTAAAATTTTTCTTTATCATGGTGTTGCATTTATTACTGATATTTTTATTAAGTAAAAAAATTGCCTATATAAAAAATACAGAAATGAAATTAAAAAATATTAAATATTTAATTTTATTAATAAATATTTTTTAAAAAAAAAACTAAATTATTATTTAAATTAAACAAAGATATTACTAAACTTTACCACCAAATGTCTTTTTTGTATTATTTTTTAATAAATATTAATTATTTGAAAAAATTTACTTTACCACTAATAAGAAAGCTTTTATTTAATATTTATATTTATAATTAATAGATATATACATTTTGTTTATATAATGTATTTTATTTTATTAATTAAAAGATTATTAATGAAAAACAAAAAAGTATAAAAGAAAGAAAAATTTTCAATTGTTTTGAACTTTAGACTTTTAAAAAAATTAGAAAAGTTATTTAATTTATAAGAGAATTAAATATCTTTGATAATCATATTAAAAAGAAATTGAAAAAGAAAAAAAGCCATTCAGGTAAAGAAGAAAGAAAAAAAATTCTTTATTAAGGAAATTTAATTTTAATTAAAAGTCTCATCATTGGAATCTTTAAAAACCATTGGAAATGAATTAAAAGAAGAAGAAGAAGAAGAAAAGAAGAAATAGTTACTACCATGGAATTAGATTCTATTCTACTTTATTTTTATTTGAATTTTGTTTTAAGAATAAATCAGGTATTTATTTTTTATGAACAAAATTTAAATAAAAATGAAATTATAGTCAAAGCAAAACCCCTGTCTTGTGTTAGACAGTTCCTGCAATCTTTTTTAGCTAAAGATTTATTGAATTTGAAAGCCATGACTTAATTTAGACAGTTTTCAGCAATTAAAAAGTCGTAAATTATAAAGTGCTGTCTAGTGTCAAATCAACAAATATCCATTGATGAGCGTAATGTAATTCGAATATTCTAAATTAAAAAGAAAAAGAAAACAAACCAAAAATTATCTTTGAAATTTAGACGAATACAGCAATCATTTCTTTTTTAAAAAAATATTTTTACTATTTTTTTGTATTAAAGTTTTGAATTCTTTTCAAAATGAAAGAAAAAGAAAAATAAGTTTTAATTTTTAATTCTATTTATATAAAATAAAATAAGAATTAAAAAAATTTATTTATAATTAATAAAATAAATATAAATTTTAATAAAAAATAATAATAAAATTATTATTTTAAATAGAAATAAATAAAAAAAACAAGTTAATTTAATAAAAGAATTAGCATTCGTCTAGTATTCAAAAAACCAAAGAAAATAAGTTTTTTTATTTAATTCAATTTTATAAATTAAAATATGAATTAAAAGAATTTATTTCTTAAATGGATAAAATAAAATATATTTGAATTAGGAATAATAAAAATAATAATATATTAAGAAATATATGTAAAACAATATTTCTTTTTATATATTATTTTTAATATTCCTATTTTAAATATAATATTATAACTGGTAAAAAAAAGTATATAAATAAATAAAAAATTAAAAGAAATTTTTAAATAAAATAAAATAATGATTAAAAATACAATAATAAAAAAAAAATGTAAAACAAGAATTTTTTAAAATAAAAAAAAATTTAAATTTAATAAAGCTAAAGTAATATAAAAAATTTAAAAATAATTATGTATATTTTTATTATTTAATTTTGTTTTATTTTTGTATAATAATAAGTAAATATAGGAACTCTTTTAGCATTTTTTTCTTTTTCATTCTTTTTTTTTATTCAAATTTTTTTATTTAAGAATAATAATGTAAAATTAAAAAATGATAAAAAGTAAATGGTTATAGTATTAGTATATAAATTTTATATTTAAATGAATGAATGAATAAATAAAATATAAAATAAATAATTTTTTATTTATTGTTATATTTAATAATATTTAATATATTTAATTAACATTATATTCAAAGTATTTTTCAATTAAGATTTAATAAAAATTCATCTATTATATAAACTTTTATATAAATACAAGTCCGTCTGGATTTTCCTTTTTATTTATTTCGTTAAGGCAATGATACAATTTACAACAATAATTTTTAATAATTATGGTAAAAAAAAAAAAAAAAAAAAAAAAAAAAAAAAAATAAAAATTAATAAAATATTATTATCATTATTAAGTATTATATATATATATATAAAAGAATTATTGAATATTTTAAATAGAGATATAATTTTATTAGAAAGATTAAAATGTTAGATAAAATTTATCTTATTTGTACTACTAGTGGCTTGTTAATAATACAATGAATTTTATTTAAAGAATAAAACAATGTATTTCAAATAAAACGAGAATAATTTACAAATAATAAAATTAATATTAAGCATATTTACATGTCTTCATATTCTAAAAATAATTAAGTAAAATTTTTCTTAATTATGGTGAACCATTTGTTATTGATTTTGTTATTAAAAAGAGTAAAAATAATTGCTTATATAAAACAATGCAGAAATAAAATTAATAATTTATTAAATATTTAATATAATTTTATTAATAAATATTTTTAAAAATAAAATAATGAATTATTATTTACTTAAATTAAATTACTAAACTTTACCACCAAATATTTTTTTTTTATAATATTCTTAAATAAATATTAATTATTTGAAAAAATTTACTTTACCACTAATAATAAAACTCTTATTTAATATTTATATTTATAATTAATAGATATATACATTTTGTTTATACAATATATATTTTATTTTTTTATTATAGTGATTATTAGGATAAAAAAAAAGTATAAAAGAATGAAAAATTTTCAATTGTTTTGAACTTCAGACTTTTAAAAAAATTAGAAAAGTTATTTAATTTATAAGAGAATTAAATATCTTTGATAATCATATTAAAAAGAAATTGAAAAAGAAAAAAAGCCATTCAGGTAAAGAAGAAAGAAAAAAAATTCTTTATTAAGGAAATTTAATTTTAATTAAAAGTCTCATCATTGGAATCTTTAAAAACCATTGGAAATGAATTAAAAGAAGAAGAAGAAGAAGAAAAAAAGAAGAAATAGTTACTACCATGGAATTAGATTCTATCCTACTTTATTTTTATTTGAATTATGTTTTAAGAATAAATCAGGTATTTATTTTTTATGAACAAAATTTAAATAAAAATCAAATAATAGTCAAAGCAAAACCCCTGTCTTGTGTTAGACAGTTCCTGCAATCTTTTTTAGCTAATGATTTATTGAATTTGAAAGTCATGACTTAATTTAGACAGTTTTCAGCAATTAAAAAGTCGTAAATTTGAAAGTGCTGTCTAGTGTCAAATCAACAAATATCCATTGATGAGAGTAATGTAATTCGAATATTCTAAATTAAAAAGAAAACAAACCAAAAATTATCTTTGAAATTTAGACGAATTCAGCAATCATTTCTTTTTTTAAAAAAATATTTTTACTATTTTTTTTTTATTAAAGTTTTGAATTCTTTTCAAAATGAAAGAAAAAGAAAAATAAGTTTTTATTTTAATTCTATTTATATAAAATAAAATACAAATTAAAAAATTTATTTATAATTAGTATAATATAAATTTTAATAATAAAAAATAATAATAAAATTATTATTTTAAATAGAAATAAATATACAAAACAAGTTAATTTAATAAAAGAATTAGCATTCGTCTAGTATTCGAAAACCAAAGAAAATAAGTTTTTTTATTTAATTCAATTTTATAAATTAAAATTTGAATTAAAAGAATTTATTTCTTAAATGGATAAAATAAAATATATTTGAATTAGGAATAATAGAAATTATAATATATTAAGAAATATATGTAAAACAATATTTCTTTTTATATATTATTTTTAATATTTTTATTTTAAATATAATATTATAACTAATTAAAATATTGAAATAAATAAAAAAATAAAAGAAAATTTTAAATCAAATGATAATTAATTAATAATAAAAAATGTAAAAAAAAAAAAAAAATAATAAAAAATATTATAAATTATAAAAAAAAAAAAAATAAATTAAATAAAACTCAAATAATATAATCAAATTTAAAAATAAGTGTGTTTATTTTTGTTATCTATTTTTTGTTTTGTTTTTGTATAATAATAAATAAAAATAGCAATTCTTTTGAAGTTTTTATATATATATATATATTATTTAAAAAATAATATTATAATTTTAAAAAAGAAAAAAAATAAAATTTTAAATAAATGAATAAATGAATAAAATATAAAATAAATATTTTTAAGTAAAATTTTTATTAATCATGGTAAAAAAAAAAAAAAAAAAAAAAAAAAAAAAAAAAAAAAAAGAAAAATTAAAAATTAAAAATTAATAAAATATTATTTTTTTATTATTATTAAATATTTTATGAAAAAAGAAAAAAAAAAAAAAAAAAAAAAGAAATACACAAATAAAAACAAGTAAAAATGAAACTAATAATTTATTAAATATTTTATATAATTTCTTTCAGATAGACAATTCAAACCCTAATCCATAAGGAGGTGAGGCTCGTTTTATATGAACTTTTTTCTAAATTTATTTATACACTTATTTTTGATTATTGCATTTTATTTCACGTTACTATTTCAATTATTATTATGTTCAAATTGGATAAATAATATTTATTTATTTTATTAATTCTATTTTTTTTTATTTTTTATTTTTTATTAAAATTTAAAGTATTCATGTTTCTTATAAAAAAATAAATAAAAAAAGATTAAAGTTAGTAATAATTGCGGCTATAAAAAAAAAAATTTAATATTTAATATAATTTTATTATTAAATATTTTAAAAAAAAAAAAAAATTAAATTATTACATAAATTAAATAGAGATATTACTAAACTTTACCACTAAATATTTTTTATATTATTTTTTAATAAATATTAACTATTTGAAAAACTTTACTCTACCACTAATAATAAAACTCTTATTTAATATTTATATTTTTAATTAATACAAATAAGCATTTTGTTTATATAATATATTTTATTTTATTAATAAAAAGATTATCAGAAAAGAAAATATAAAAGAAATAAAAATTTTCATATTTTTTGAACTTCAGACTTTTAAAAAATTAGAAAAGTTATTTAATTTAATTCAAAAAAAAATTAAATATCTTTGATAATTAACAGTAAGAAGAAATTTAAAAAGAAAAAAGAAGAACTTCAAGTAAAGAAGAAAGAAAGAAAATATTATTAAGGTAATCCTATTGTAAGTAAAACAATTAAAAGTCTCATCATTGGAATCTTTAAAAACCATTGGAAATGAATTAAAAGAAGAAGAAGAAGAAGAAAAAAAGAAGAAATAGTTACTACCATGGAATTAGATTCTATTCTACTTTATTTTTATTTGAATTTTGTTTTAAGAATAAATCAGGTATTTATTTTTTATGAACAAAATTTAAATAAAAATGAAATTTTAATGAAAGCAAAACCCCTGTCTTGTGTTAGACAGTTCCTGCAATCTTTTTTAGCTAAGGATTTATTGAATTTGAAAGCCATGACTTAATTTAGACAGTTTTCAGCAATTAAAAAGTCGTAAATTATAAAGTGCTGTCTAGTGTTAAATCAACAAATATCCATTGATGAGCCTAATGTAATTCGAATATTCTAAATTAAAAAGAAAAAGAAAACAAACCAAAAATTATCTTTGAAATTTAGACGAATTCAGCAATCATTTCTTTTTTTAAAAAAATATTTTTACTATTTTTTTTGTATTAAAGTTTTGAATTCTTTTCAAAATGAAAGAAAAAAAAAATAAGTTTTTTTTAATTCTATTTATATAAAATAAAAATAAGAATTAAAAAATTTATTTATAATTAATAATATAAATATAAATTTTAATAAAAAATAATAATAAAATTATTATTTTAAATAGAAATAAATTAAAAAAACAAGTTAATTAAATAAATGAATTAGCATTCGTCTAGTATTCAAAAGACCAAAGAAAATAAGTTTTTTATTTAATTCAATTTTATAAATAAAAATTTGAATTAAAAGAATTTATTTCTAAAATGTATAAAATAAAATATATTTGAATTAGGAATAATAGAAATTATAATATATTAAGAAATATATGTAAAACAATATTTCTTTTTATATATTATTTTTAATATTTTTATTTTAAATATAACATTATAACTAATTAAAATATTGAAATAAATAAAAAAATAAAAGAAATTTTTAAATAAAATAAAATAATGATTAATACAATATAAATAAAAAAATGTAAAAGAAGAATTTTTTAAAATATAAAAAAAATTTAAATTTAATAAAGCTAAAGTAATATAAAAAATTTAAAAATATTATCATTTATTTTTGTTATTTATTTTTTGTTTTGTTTTTGTGTAATAATAAGTAAAAATAGGAACTCTTTTAACTTTTTCTTTTCTTTTTCTTTCTTTTTTTTTTATTCAATTTTTTTTTATTTAAGAATAATGTAAAATTAAAAAATAATAAAAAGTAAATGGTTATAGTATTAGTGTATAAATTTTATATTTAAGTAAATGAATGAATAAATAAAATATAAAATAAATAATTTTTTATTTATTGTTATATTTAATAATTTTTAATATATTTAATTAACATTATATTCAAAGTATTTTTCAATTAAGATTTAATAAAAATTCATCTATTATATAAATTTTTATATAAATACAAGTCCGTCTGGATTTTCCTTTTTATTTATTTCGTTAAGGCAATGATACAATTTGCAATAATAATTTTTAATAATTATGGTAAAAAAAAAAAAAAAAAAAGGAAAAAAAAAATAAAAATTAATAAAATATTATTTATCATTATAAGTATTATATACATATATAAAAGAATTATTGAATATTTTAAATAGAGATATAATTTTATTAGAAAGATTAAAAGGTTTGATAAAATTTATCATATTTGTACTATTCATGGCTTGTTAATAAATACAATGAATTTATTTAAATAATAAAACAATGAATAATTTACAAATAATAAAAATAATTAATATAATTTTAAAAATATTTATATGTCTTAATATTCTAACCATAATTAAGTAAAATTTTTCTTAATCTTAGTGTTGCATTTGTTATTGATTTAGTTATTAGAAAGAGTAAAAATAATTGCCTATATGAAACAATGAAGAAATAAAATTAATAATTTATTAAATATTTAAAATAATTTTATTAATAAATATTTTTTAAAAAAAATAATAAATTATTATTTACTTTAATTAAATAGAGATATTACTAAACTTTACCACCTAATATTTTTTTTTGTATTTTTTTTTAATAAATATTAATTATTTGAAAAAATTTACCCTACCACTAATAATAAAAACTCTTATTTAATATTTATATTTATAATTAATAGATATATACATTTTGTTTATACAATATATATTTTATTTTATTATTACAATGATTATTAGAATAAAAAAAAAGTATAAAAGAAAGAAAAATTTTTATATTTTTTGAACTTCAGACTTTTAAAAAAATTAGAAAAGTTATTTAATTTATAAAAAAATTAAATATCTTTGATAATTAACAGTGAGAATAAATTGAAAAAAAGAAGCCATTCAGGTGAAGAAGAAGGAAAAAAAAATTATTAAGGTAATCCTATTGTAAATAAAATAATTAAAAGTCTCATCATTGGAATCTTTGAAAACCATTGGAAATGAATTAAAAGAAGAAGAAGAAGAAGAAAAAAAGAAGAAATAGTTATTACCATGGAATTAGATTCTATCCTACTTTATTTTTATTTGAATTTTGTTTTTAAAATAAATCAGGTATTTATTTTTTATGAACAAATTTTAAATAAAAATGAAATTATAGTCAAAGCAAAACCCCTGTCTTGTGTTAGACAGTTCCTGCAATCTTTTTTAGCTAATGATTTATTGAATTTGAAAGCCATGACTTTATTTAGGCAGTTTTCAGCAATAAAAATTGTAAAGTTTTAAAATGCTGTCTAGTGTCAAATCAACAAATATCCATTGATGAGCCTAATGTAATTCGAATATTCTAAATTAAAAAGAAAACAAACCAAAAATTATCTTTGAAATTTAGACGAATACAGCAATCATTTCTTTTTTTAAAAAAATATTTTTATTATTTTTTTTGTATTAAAGTTTTGAATTCTTTTCAAAATGAAAGAAAAAGAAAAATAAGTTTTTATTTTAATTCTATTTATATAAAAAAAATACAAATTAAAAAATTTATTTATAATTAGTATAATATAAATTTTAATAAAAAATAATAATAAAATTATTATTTTAAATAGAAATAAATATACAAAACAAGTTAATTTAATAAAAGAATTAGCATTCGTCTAGTATTCAAAAACCAAAGAAAATAAGTTTTTTTATTTAATTCAATTTTATAAATTAAAATGTGAATTAAAGGAATTTATTTCTAAAGCGTATAAAATAAAATATATTTGAATTAGGAATAATAGAAATTATAATATATTAAGAAATATATGTAAAACAATATTTCTTTTTATATATTATTTTTAATATTTTTATTTTAAATATAATATTATAACTAATTAAAATATTGAAATAAATAAAAAAATAAAAGAAAATTTTAAATCAAATGATAATTAATTAATAATAAAAAATGTAAAAAAAAAAAAAAAAAATAAAGAATATATAAATTATAAAAAAAAAAATTTAATTAAATAAAAGCTCAAATAATATAATCAAATTTAAAAATAAATGTGTTTATTTTTGTTATCTATTTTTTGTTTTGTTTTTGTATAATAATAAATAAAAATAGCAATTCTTTTGAAGTTTTTATATATATATATATATTATTTAAAAAATAATATTATAATTTTAAAAATGAAAAAAAGTAAAAGTTTAAATAAATGAATGAATGAATAAAATATAAAATAAATATTTTTAAGTAAAATTTTTATTAATCATGGTAAAAAAAAAAACAAAAAAAAAAAAACAAAAAAAAAAAGAAAAAGAAAAATTAAAAATTAATAAACTATTATTTTTTTATTATTATTAAATATTTTATGAAAAAAGAAAAAAAAAAAGAAATACACAAATAAAAAACAAGTAAAAATGAAATTAATAATTTATTAAATATTTTATATAATTTCTTTCAGATAGACAATTCAAACCCTAATCCATAAGGAGGTGAGGTTCGTTGCATATGAACTTTTTTCTAAATTTATTTATACACTTATTTTTGATTATTGCATTTTATTTCAAGTTAATATTTCAATTATTATTATGTTCAAATTGGATAAATAATATTTATTTATTTTATTAATTTTTTTTTTTTTTTTTTTTTTTTTTTTATTAAAATTAAAAGTATTCATGTTTATTATAAAAGAATGAATAAATAAATAAAGATTAAAGTTCGCAATAATTACGGCTATAAAAAAAAAATAAAATAAAATAAAACGAGATTAATTTATAAATAATAAAAATAATATAATTTATATAATTTTAAACATATTTAATTAACTTCATATTCTAACAGTAATTAAGTAAAATTTTTCTTAATAATGATTTTGCATTTATTACAGATTTTTTTTTTTTGCCATGTTGGTCCAGTCGGTTAGGACGATACAGGTTACTGTAGAGGGCGGGGTTCGAATCCTCGGCATGGCTCCAAATAATCGGATGAGGTTTCTATCCTGGGATATCATGAGACCACACGTGATGTCCATAAGGCTTTCCCTCAGATGATTATTTCACCCAACCCTGATACTACGCTTTGAATTGAAGCATAGACCTTGATGATTGTAAAATTTCCAATCGCCAATGATTACACCCACTAGGGAGGAGTTAATGGTTCCGTTCTGATGCTCGTGGTCATTAGAGATATATGTAGGAACGTTAGGAATGCATCTCCGGGCAGTGTGTAACGACGTTTGAGAGCGGCGAAGCTGATACAGTATGCCAATAACTCATCACCTTACAGTTAATTAATAACTGTATGGCCATATGGGAGATGGGCACCCATATGTGCAAGTCTATGTTTTTTTTTATGTTTTTTTACAGATTTTTTTTATTAAAAAAAGTAAAAAAAAAATTGCCTATATAAAAAAATACAGAAATGAAATTAAAATATATTAAATATTTAATATAATATTATTGGTAAATATTTTTTTTAAAAAAAAAAGAATTATTATTTACTTAAATCAAATAGAGATATTACTAAACTTTACCACCAAATATTTTTAATTAATATTATTTTTAAATAAATATTAATTATTTGAAAAAATTTACTCTACCACTATTAATAAAACTCTTATTTAATATTTTTATTTATAATTAATAGATATATATATTTTGTTTTATTGGTAAAAAGATTATTAGTAAAAAACAAAAAAGTATAAAAGAAAGAAAAATTTTCAATTGTTTTGAACTTCAGACTTTTAAAAAAATTAGAAAAGTTATTTAATTTAATTTAAAAAGAATTAAATATCTTTGATAATTAGCAGTGAGAAAAAATTGAAAAAAAATACAGAAATTTAAGTGAAGAAGAAAGAAAGAAAAATTTATAAAGATAATCTTATTGTATAAAATAATTAAAAGTCTCATCATTGGAATCTTTAAAATCCATTGGAAATGAATTAAAATAAGAAGAAGAAGAAAAGTGGAAATATTTACTACTATGGAATTGGATTCTATTCTAAATTTTTATTTGATTTTTGTTTTAAGAATAAATCAGGTATTTATTTTTTATAAACAAATTTTAAATAAAAATGAAATTTTAATGAAAGCAAAACCCCTGTCTTGTGTTAGACAGTTCCTGCAATCTTTTTTAGCTAAGAATTTATTGAATTTAAAAGCCATGACTTAATTTAGACAGTTTTCAGCAATTAAAAAATTTTAAGTTTTAAAATGCTGTCTAGTGTCAAATCAATAAATATCCATTGATGAGCCTAATGTAATTCGAATATTCTAAATTAAAAAGAAAACAGACCAAAAATTATCTTTGAAATTTAGACGAATACAGCAATCATTTCTTTTTTTAAAAAAATATTTTTACTATTTTTTTTGTATTAAAATTTTGAATTCTTTTCAAAATGAAAGAAAAAGAAAAATAAGTTTTAATTTTAATTCTATTTATATAAAATAAAATAAGAATTAAAAAAATTTATTAATAATTAATAATATTAATATAAATTTTAATTAAAAATAATAATAAAATTCTTATTTTAATAAGAAATAGATAAAATAAAAAACAAGTTAATTAAATATAAGAATTAGCATTCGTCTAGTATTCAAAAAACCAAAGAAAATAAGTTTTTTTATTTAATTCAATTTTGTAAATAAAAATTTGAATTAAAAGAATTTATTTCTAAAGCGTATAAAATAAAATATATTTGATTTAGGAATAATAGAAATTATCATATATTAAGAAATATATGTAAAACAATATTTCTTTTTATATATTATTTTTAATATTTTTATTTTAAATATAATATTATAACTAATTAAAATATTGAAATAAATAAAAAAATAAAAGAAATTCTTAAACCAAATAATAATTAATTAATAATAAAAAATGTAAAAAAAAAATAATAAATAATATTATAAATTATAAAAAAAAAATTAAATTAAATAAAGCTCAAAAAATATAATCAAATTTAAAAATAAGTGTGTTTATTTTTGATATCTTTTTTTTTTTTGTTTTTTTTTTATAATAAGTAAAAATAGCAATTCTTTTGAAGTTTATATATATATATATATTTTATTTAAAAAATAATAATATAATTTTAAAAATGAAAAAAGTAAAAGTTTACAGTAAATAAATTATATATTAAAATGAATGAATTAATGAATAAAATATAGAATAAATAATTTTTTTTTTTTTTTGTATTATAAGAAAATTTTTCTTAATCATAGTAAAAAAAAAAAAAAAAAAAAAAAAAAAAAAAGAAATGTATATATATATATAAAAAAAAAAAAAAAAAAAAAAAAAAAAAAAAAGAAAAATTAAAAATTAATAATCTATTATTTTTTTTATTATTATTAAATATTTTATAAAAAAAAAAAAAAAGAAATGTATATATACAAAAAAAAAAAAAAAAAAAAAAAAAAAAAAAAGAAAAATTAAAAATTAATAAACTATTGTTTTTTTTTATTATTATTAAATATTTTATAAAAAAAAAAAAAAAAAAAAAAAAAAATACACATATAAAAAACAAATAAAAATGAAATTAATAATTTATTAAATATTTATTATTAAATATTTTTTTAAAAAAAATACTAAATTATTATTTAAACTAAACAAAGATATTTCTAAACTTTACCACCTAATATTTTTTTTTGTATTTTTTTTTAATAAATATTAATTATTTGAAAAAATTTACCCTACCATTAATAATAAAAACTCTTATTTAATATTTATATTTATAATTAATAGATATATACATTTTGTTTATACAATATATATTTTGCTTTATTATTATAGTGATTATTAGAATAAAAAAAAAGTATAAAAGAAAGAAAAATTTTTATATTTTTTGAACTTCAGACTTTTAAAAAAATTTGAGAAGTTATTTAATTTATAAGAAAATTAAATATCTTTGATAATTCATATTAAAAAAAAATTGTAAAAAAAAGCCATTCAGGTAAAGAAGAAAGGAAAAAAAATCTTTATTAAGGAAATTTTATTTTAATTAAAAGTCTCATCTTTGGAATCTTTGAAATCCATTGGAAATGAATTAAAAGAAGAAGAAGAAGAAGAAAAAAAGAAGAAATAGTTACTACCATGGAATTAGATTCTATCCTACTTTATTTTTATTTGAATTTTGTTTTAAGAATAAATCAGGTATTTATTTTTTATGAACAAATTTTAAATAAAAATGAAACTATAGTCAAAGCAAAACCCCTGTCTTGTGTTAGACAGTTCCTGCAATCTTTTTTAGCTAAGGATTTATTGAATTTGAAAGCCATGACTTAATTTAGACAGTTTCAGCAATTAAAAAGTCGTAAATTATAAAGTGCTGTCTAGTGTCAAATCAACAAATATCCATTGATGAGCCTAATGTAATTCGAATATTCTAAATTAAAAAGAAAAAGAAAACAAACCAAAAATTATCTTTGAAATTTAGACGAATTCAGCAATCATTTCTTTTTTTAAAAAAATATTTTTACTATTTTTTTTGTATTAAAGTTTTGAATTCTTTTCAAAATAAAAGAAAAAGAAAAATAAGTTTTAATTTTTAATTCTATTTATATAAAATAAAAATAATAATTAAAAAAATTTATTTATAATTAATAGTATAATATAAATTTTAATAAAAAATAATAATAAAATTATTATTTTAAATAGAAATAAATAAAAAAAAAAACAAATTAATTAAATAAAAGAATTAGCATTCGTCTAGTATTCAAAAACCAAAGAAAATAAGTTTTTTTATTCAATTCAATTTTATAAATTAAAATTTGAATTAAAAGAATTTATTTCTTAAATGGATAAAATAAAATATATTTGAATTAGGAATAATAGAAATTATAATATATTATGAAATATATGTAAAACAATATTTCTTTTTATATATTATTTTTAATATTTTTATTTTAAATATAATATTATAACTAATTAAAATATTAAAATAAATAAAAAAATAAAAGAAATTTATAAACCAAATAATAATTAATTAATAATACAATAATAAAAAAAAATGTAAAAGAAGAATTTTTTAAAGCATAAAAAAAAAAAAAATTAAATTAAATAAAGCTCAAATAATATAATCAAATTTAAAAATAAGTGTGTTTATTTTTGTTATCTATTTTTTGTTTTGTTTTTGTGTAATAATAAGTAAAAATAGGAACTCTTTTAACGTTTTTTTTTATTCAATTTTTTTTTATTTAAAAATAATAATGTAAAATTAAAAAATAAAAAAAAGTAAATGGTTATAGTATTAGTATATGAATTTTATATTTAAATGAATGAATGAATAAATAAAATATAAAATAAATAATTTTTTATTTATTGTTATAATTAATAATTTTTAATATATTTAATTAACATTATATTTTAATAGTATTTAAGTAAAAATTTTCCTAATTATGGTTAAAAAAAAATTATTATTTATCATTATTAAGTAATTTGTATATATATATATATATATATATAAAAGAATTATTGAATATTTTAAATAGAGATATAATTTTATTAGAAAGATTAAAAGGTTTGATAAAATTTATCTTATTTGTACTATTTGTGGCTTTTTAATAGTAAAATGAATTTATTTAAATAATAAAACGAAGTATTTCAAATAAAACGAGAATAATTTACAAATAATAAAAAAAATATAATTAATATAATTTTAAACATATAACATTTGTTCATATTCTAACAATAATTAAGTAAAATTTTTCTTTATCATGGTGTTGCATTTATTACTGATATTTTTATTAAGTAAAAAAATTGCCTATATAAAAAATACAGAAATGAAATTAAAAAATATTAAATATTTAATTTTATTAATAAATATTTTTTAAAAAAAAAACTAAATTATTATTTAAATTAAACAAAGATATTACTAAACTTTACCACCAAATGTCTTTTTTGTATTATTTTTTAATAAATATTAATTATTTGAAAAAATTTACTTTACCACTAATAATAAAACTTTTATTTAATATTTATATTTATAATTAATAGATATATACATTTTGTTTATACAATATATATTTTATTTCTTTATTAAAGTGATTATTAGAATAAAAAAAAAGTATAAAAGAAAGAAAAATTTTTATATTTTTTGAACTTCAGACTTTTAAAAAAATTAGAAAAGTTATTTAATTTAATTTTAAAAGAATTAAATATCTTTGATAATTAGCAGTGAGAAGAAATTGAAAAAAAATACAGAAATTTAAGTAAAGAAGAAAGAAAGAAAATTTTATAAAGGTAATCCTATTGTAAATAAAATAATTAAAAGTCTCGTCATTGGAATCTTTGAAAACCATTGGAAATGAATTAAAAGAAGAAGAAGAAGAAGAAAAAAAGAAGAAATAGTTATTACCATGGAATTAGATTCTATCCTACTTTATTTTTATTTGAATTTTGTTTTTAAAATAAATCAGGTATTTATTTTTTATGAACAAATTTTAAATAAAAATGAAATTATAGTCAAAGCAAAACCCCTGTCTTGTGTTAGACGGTTCCTGCAATCTTTTTTAGCTAATGATTTATTGAATTTGAAAGCCATGACTTAATTTAGGCAGTTTCAACAATAAAAATTGTAAAGTTTTAAAATGCTGTCTAGTGTTAAATCAACAAATATCCATTGATGAGCCTAATGTAATTCGAATATTCTAAATTTAAAAGAAAACAAACCAAAAATTATCTTTGAAATTTAGACGAATTCAGCAATCATTTCTTTTTTTAAAAAAATATTTTTACTATTTTTTTTTTATTAAAGTTTTGAATTCTTTTCAAAATGAAAGAAAAAGAAAAATAAGTTTTAATTTTAATTCTATTTATATAAAATAAAATAAAATTAAAAAAATTTATTTATAATTAATAATATAAATATAAATTTTAATAAAAAATAATAATAAAATTATTATTTTAAATAGAAATAAATTAAAAAAACAAGTTAATTAAATAAAAGAATTAGCATTCGTCTAGTATTCAAAAAACCAAAGAAAATAAGTTTTTTATTTAATTCAATTTTATAATTAAAAATTCGAATTAAAAGAATTTATTTCTAAAACGTATAAAATAAAATATATTTGAATTAGGAATAATGGAAATTATAATATATTAAGAAATATATGTAAAACAATATTTCTTTTTATATATTATTTTTAATATTTTTATTTTAAATATAATATTATAACTAATTAAAATATTAAAATAAATAAAAAAATAAAAGAAATTTATAAACCAAATAATAATTAATTAATAATACAATAATAAAAAAAATGTAAAAGAAGAATTTTTTAAAGCATAAAAAAAAAAAAAATTAAATTAAATAAAGCTCAAATAATATAATCAAATTTAAAAATAAGTGTGTTTATTTTTGTTATCTATTTTTTGTTTTGTTTTTGTGTAATAATAAGTAAAAATAGGAACTCTTTTAACGTTTTTTTTTATTCAATTTTTTTTTTATTTAAAAATAATAATGTAAAATTAAAAAATAAAAAAAAGTAAATGGTTATAGTATTAGTATATGAATTTTATATTTAAATGAATGAATGAATAAATAAAATATAAAATAAATAATTTTTTATTTATTGTTATAATTAATAATTTTTAATATATTTAATTAACATTATATTTTAATAGTATTTAAGTAAAAATTTTCCTAATTATGGTTAAAAAAAAATTATTATTTATCATTATTAAGTAATTTGTATATATATATATATATATATATATAAAAGAATTATTGAATATTTTAAATAGAGATATAATTTTATTAGAAAGATTAAAAGGTTTGATAAAATTTATCTTATTTGTACTATTTGTGGCTTTTTAATAGTAAAATGAATTTATTTAAATAATAAAACGAAGTATTTCAAATAAAACGAGAATAATTTACAAATAATAAAAAAAATATAATTAATATAATTTTAAACATATAACATTTGTTCATATTCTAACAATAATTAAGTAAAATTTTTCTTTATCATGGTGTTGCATTTATTACTGATATTTTTATTAAGTAAAAAAATTGCCTATATAAAAAATACAGAAATGAAATTAAAAAATATTAAATATTTAATTTTATTAATAAATATTTTTTAAAAAAAAAACTAAATTATTATTTAAATTAAACAAAGATATTACTAAACTTTACCACCAAATGTCTTTTTTGTATTATTTTTTAATAAATATTAATTATTTGAAAAAATTTACTTTACCACTAATAATAAAACTTTTATTTAATATTTATATTTATAATTAATAGATATATACATTTTGTTTATACAATATATATTTTATTTCTTTATTAAAGTGATTATTAGAATAAAAAAAAGTATAAAAGAAAGAAAAATTTTCATATTTTTTGAACTTCAGACTTTTAAAAAAATTAGAAAAGTTATTTAATTTAATTTTAAAAGAATTAAATATCTTTGATAATTAGCAGTGAGAAGAAATTGAAAAAAAATACAGAAATTTAAGTAAAGAAGAAAGAAAGAAAATTTTATAAAGGTAATCCTATTGTAAATAAAATAATTAAAAGTCTCGTCATTGGAATCTTTGAAAACCATTGGAAATGAATTAAAAGAAGAAGAAGAAGAAGAAAAAAAGAAGAAATAGTTATTACCATGGAATTAGATTCTATCCTACTTTATTTTTATTTGAATTTTGTTTTTAAAATAAATCAGGTATTTATTTTTTATGAACAAATTTTAAATAAAAATGAAATTATAGTCAAAGCAAAACCCCTGTCTTGTGTTAGACAGTTCCTGCAATCTTTTTTAGCTAAAGATTTATTGAATTTGAAAGCCATGACTTAATTTAGACAGTTTTCAGCAATTAAAAAGTCGTAAATTATAAAGTGCTGTCTAGTGTCAAATCAACAAATATCCATTGATGAGCCTAATGTAATTCGAATATTCTAAATTTAAAAGAAAACAAACCAAAAATTATCTTTGAAATTTAGACGAATACAGCAATCATTTCTTTTTTTAAAAAAATATTTTTACTATTTTTTTTGTATTAAAGTTTTGAGTTCTTTTCAAAATAAAAGAAAAAGAAAAATAAGTTTTAATTTTTAATTCTATTTATATAAAATAAAAATAAGAATTAAAAAAATTTATTTATAAATAATAATATAAATATAAATTTTAATAAAAAATAATAATAAAATTATTATTTTAAATAGAAATAAATTAAAAAAAAAAAAAACAAGTTAATTAAATCAATAAATTAGCATTCGTCTAGTATTCAAAAAACAAAAGAAAATAAGTTTTTTTATTCAATTCAATTTTATATGTTAAAATTTGAATTAAAAAATTTATTTCTAAAGCGTATAAAATAAAATATATTTGAATTAGGAATAATGGAAATTATAATATATTAAGAAATATATGTAAAACAATATTTCTTTTTATATATTATTTTTAATATTTTTATTTTAAATATAATATTATAACTAATTAAATATTAAAATAAAGAAAAAAATAAAATAAAATTTTAAATAAAATAAAATAATGATTAATTAATAATACAATAATAAAAAAAAAAATGTAAAAGAAGAATTTTTTAAAATATAAAAAAAAAATTAAATTAAATAAAGCTCAAATAATATAATCAAATTAAAAAATAAGTGTGTTTATTTTTGTTATTTATTTTTTGTTTTGTTTTTGTATAATAATTAAGTAAATATAGGAATTCTTTAAAAGTTTTTTATTTTTTTATTCAATTTTTTTTATTTAAGAATAATAATGTAAAATTAAAAAATAATAAGAAGTAAATGTTTATAATATTAGTATATAAATTTTATATTTAAATAAATGAATGAATAAATAAAATTTAAAATAAATAATTTTTTATTTATTGTTATATTTAATAATATTTAATATATTTAACATTATATAATATATTCTAGTAGTATATAAGTAAAAATTTTCAAATAAAAATATTATTAATTTAATAAAAAATTAAAGTATTTTTCAATAAAGATTTAATAAAAATTCATCTATTATATAAACTTTTATATAAATACAAGTCCGTCTGGATTTTCCTTTTTATTTATTTCGTTAAGGCAATGATACAATTTACAACAATAATTTTTAATAATTATGGTAAAAAAAAAAAAAAAAAAAAAGGAAAAAAAAAAATAAAAATTAATAAAATATTATTTATAATTATAAGTATTATATATATATATAAAAGAATTATTGAATATTTTAAATAGAGATATAATTTTATTAGAAAGATTAAAAGGTTTGATAAAATTTATCATATTTGTACTATTCGTGGTTTGTTAATAATACAATGAATTTATTTAAAGAATAAAACAATGTATTTCAAATAAAACGAGAATAATTTACAAATAATAAAAATAATTAATTAATATATTTTTAAACATATTTATATGTCTTAATATTCTAACCATAATTAAGTAAAATTTTTCTTAATCATAGTATTGCATTTGTTATTGATTTTGTTATTAGAAAGAGTAAAAATAATTGCCTATATAAAACAATGCAGAAATAAAATTAATAATTTATTAAATATTTAATATAATTTTATTATTAAATTTTTTTTAAAATAATTAATGAATTATTATTTACTTAAATTAAATAGAGATATTACTAAACTTTACCACCAAATATTTTTTTTATATTATTTTTTAATAAATATTAATTATTTGAAAAAATTTACCTTACCACTAATAATAAAACTTTTATTTAATATTTATATTTATAATTAATAGATATATACATTTTGTTTATATAATATATATTTTATTTTATTATTATAGTGATTATTAGAAAAAAAAAAAGTATAAAAGAAAGAAAAATTTTCAATTGTTTTGAACTTCAGACTTTTAAAAAAAATTAGAAAAGTTATTTAATTTAATTTAAAAAGAATTAAATATCTTTGATAATTAACAGTGAGAATAAATTAAAAAAAAAGAAGCCATTCAGGTAAAGAAGAAAGGAAAAAAATTCTTTATTAAGGAAATTTTATTTTAATTAAAAGTCTCATCATTGGAATCTTTAAAAACCATTGGAAATGAATTAAAAGAAGAAGAAGAAGAAGAAAAAAAGAAGAAATAATTACTACCATGGAATTAGATTCTATTCTATTTTATTTTTATTTAAATTTTGTTTTTAAAATAAATCAGCTATTTATTTTTTATAAACAAAATTTAAATAAAAATGAAATTATAGTCAAAGCAAAACCCCTGTCTTGTGTTAGACAGTTCCTGCAATCTTTTTTAGCTAATGATTTATTGAATTTGAAAGCCATGACTTAATTTAGACAGTTTTCAGCAATAAAAATTGTAAAGTTTTAAAAAACGCTGTCTAGTGTCAAATCAACAAATATCCATTGATGAGCCTAATGTAATTCGACTATTATAAATTAAAAAGAAAATAAACCAAAAATTATCTTTGAAATTTAGACGAATACAGCAATCATTTCTTTTTTTAAAAAAATATTTTTACTATTTTTTTGTATTAAAGTTTTGAATTCTTTTCAAAATGAAAGAAAAAAAAAATAAGTTTTAATTTTTAATTCTATTTATATAAAATAAAATAAGAATTAAAAAAATTTATTTATAAATAATAATATAAATATAAATTTTAATAAAAAATAATAATAAAATTATTATTTTAATAAGAAATAGATAATAAAAAAAAAAAAACAAGTTAATTAAATCAATAAATTAGCATTCGTCTAGTATTCAAAAAACAAAAGAAAATAAGTTTTTTTATTCAATTCAATTTTATATGTTAAAATTTGAATTAAAAAATTTATTTCTAAAGCGTATAAAATAAAATGTATTTGAATTAGGAATAATAGAAATTATAATATATTAAGAAATATATGTAAAATAATATTTCTTTTTATATATAATTTTTAATATTATTATTTTAAATATAATATTATAACTAATAAAAAAATTAAAAAAATTAATAAATTAAAAAAAAATATTTAAAATAAAATAGTAATTAATTAATAATAAAACAAAATTTTAAAAAAAAAAATTATAAAAAAAAAAAAAAATTATAAAAAACAATAATATAAAATAAAAATACGATTCAATTAAATAAAACTATAATAAAAATAAAAAAATAAATATGTTTATTTTTGTTATTATTTAATTGTGTTTGTGTAATAATAAATGATAATTTGAATATTTTAAAGTTTTCTTTATTATATTTTTTTGTTGTTTTGTGGGCATTTTAAAGTTCTATATATATATATATATATATTTTATATATATTTAAAAATTTTTTTTTCTTTCTTTATTTTTTAAAAAATCGAAATTACTACACCATTGTTAATTTAACTTTACTTAGATACAACCATAAATATTATTTATTTTATATTTTATTTATTCATTTATTTATATATGAAATTATTATATTTAAATTCTATATTTATATTCAGTTATTTAATTTTTTAATTTTTCATTATAAGATTTTAAATAAATAAATAAATAAATAAATAAAAAATTATTGAAAAAACTTTAATATATTTCATATTATTATATAAAAAATAACAAAAATAATTAAAATAAGCCCATTTATTTTTAAAATTGATTATATTATTATAATTTTGTTTAATTTACTTGATTCTACATTATTCATATTTGTGATAACAGTGTTTACATAACTATTTGATATTGGACAATATTATGAAATTATAAGAAATTTTTCATAAAGAACTTCACTATCCTTAAAATATTTCATTTGAAATTCACGGAAAAGATAGCATTTAGAAAATCAATGTTCCAATCGAGGATAACTTTTTTTTTTTTTTTTTTTTTTTTTTTCTTTAACAACAAGGATATCACTTTGGACAGTTGTCTTCAACCCTAATGGCGGCTTTGGCAACACGAGCATTGAATTTATATCCATATCTGGCACAAAGTACCCACCGGAAACCAATGCTAAATTCAGGATACTTGAAGTTGAGCTTTAGGTAGTTTCTAGTTTTCTTATACATCTTAGCCTTGATTGATTCTCCTGCCATATCTCTATCCCAGTAAAAGTTTACAACTGTTTTTTTTTTTTGACGGAAATTTATCTAATTTGTTGGTATAAATTTTACTTTCTTTATCCCATGCATGATGTCTACAATAAGATATATCTCTAAGCAAATCAAGAATAGAAACTATGGTTAAGTTTTTTTCATGGTTTTTGGAAAATTACAGTTGTAATGATGATAATATTTAATGCTTTAAGTTATTTATTTAAAGTAAATAAAGTACTATGATGTCATTTTAAATCATTTTTATCAAAAATATTAAATAAAATAATAACAATATTAAAAATTAAGAAATTTGTAATACACATTAAAATAATAAAAAAATTTTTTTTTTCACTTTATATATATTTTATATTTTATAATTTATATTTTAAATTTATATTATATTTTATTTTTGAATGCAAGTTTAGATTATTAATTAATATATTAAAATGATTTTTAAATTTTTTTTTAAAAATAATTTTAATATAAAAAGGAAGGTATAGATGAAAACGTAAAAAATGTTAAAAAATAATTGTTGGTTTAAAATGTAGAAATAAAAAAAAAAAGTTAAAATGAAATATATTTCGATTATTAATATAAACTTCACAATATGAATTTATATTAATCTATTTATAAGTAAAAAAAAAAATAAATAACCCTAACATTAACATTTAGATAGTTATATTTATATAAACAGTATTTATATTGCTTAATAATTTTGAGCACGAATTCTGAAGTATTTTTGTGGATGGTCACAAACTGGACAACGTTCTGGAGCGCTTTCACCAATGTGAATGTGACCACAGTTTGTACATTCCCAAATAACTTTTTCACCCTTAATATAAACGGCATTAGTGTTTAAGTTTTTAAGAAGTTTACGGTAACGTTCTTCATGAGACTTTTCAATATCAGCAACCATTTCGAAAAGTCTGGCAATATGATCAAGACCTTCAGACTTGGCAGTTTCAGCAAATTCTTTGTACATACTAGTCCATTCTTCATATTCACCATTAGCAGCTTCTTCTAAGTTAGTTTTAGTATCTGGAACACCATCATTTAATAATTTGAACCATAATTTAGCATGTTCCTTTTCGTTGTTTGCTGTTTCTTCAAAAATATCAGCAATTTGGTTGTAGCCTTCCTTTCTGGCCTTTGAAGCATAGAAAGTGTACTTATTTCTAGCCTTAGATTCTCCTTCAAAAGCCTTTAATAAATTTTGTTCAGTTTTAGTTCCTTTAATAGACATTTCGCTAATTATTTATAAAAATAAAAAAATAAAAAATTATTAATATCTTAATTTATAACATCTTTGTTATGTATTTTGAGATAATTTTCTTTTATCTTTTGTTATTTATATTACAATTATTATTATTATTATTTTTTTTATTTTAATTTCTATTTATTTCATTTATCAAAACTTTTAATATTTTTTCTAATTTATATATAATTACTTATTTAGCTTTCTTTTTTTTGAATCTTGTTCAGTACTCATATTAACTATATATATATTATTTATAATAAATTAGCAACCATTTATTTAATATGCACACACAATATTAATTAGCTCTTATTAATATATATGAAACATTTAATATTATCATTAAAACTAATATTTTTTTTTTTTGTATATTTTCCTAAAAAAATTTTCTTTCACTATTTCTTAATAAAATTACTTACTTTATAATAATATTAAGATTTTCCGTAGTGCGGAGAAAGTTACTATTTTAAAATTTGAGGAGAAATGTTGTTCTTTTTATACTTTTTTTTTTTTTTTTTCTTATTCTTATCCTTATCATTTATTATTTTATTATTAGAAGTATCATGATTTTATGGTATTATAGTATTAATATATTTACTATCTTAACTTTTTATTGATTTTTTTTTTTTCTTTACTTTTGTAAATAAAATTTTCATATTTATTATATTAACTATCAATACCCATATAATATAATGATTTTAATTATGTATATATTCAAATATAAAGACATTGAATGCCGAATGTATTAAATAGTAAAAAGCACATTTATATACACTTAAAATGTGATTATATAATCAAAGTATAATTAATATGTATTAATTTATAAAGTAATTAATAATTAACCTTATTAAATACATCTATTCTACATGTATATAATTTTTTTTTTTTTTAGATTAATTAAAATTGGTTATTAAAAAATTTTAATTAATAGCATTAATTTGATTGACAAATATTGTGTGGAGTAATTTAATATATTGTATAGTATATTTGAATATATGTTGTATATAATTTTATAATAAAATAACTGAATAATAAAATGTTACACCATAAATAAATAAAACCAAACTATAAAAAATCAAAGTAAAAGAAAATATTTATATTCTAATATATATACTATAATTATATATTAGAGTTTCATTTATAATTATATATTATAGTTCATTTATTTTATTAATAAGGCAATATATATAATAATTCAAACAAATATATAAAAATAAATAATAAATAATAAATAATGAATAATAAATAATAAATAATAAATAATAAATAATAAATAATAAATAATAAATAATAATAAAAAGAATATTTATTAATAAATAATTAAATAATAAATAATAAATAATAAATAATAATAAAAAGAATATTTATTAATAAATAATTAAATAATAAATAATAAATAATAAATAATAAATAATAAATAATAAATAATAAATAATAAATAATAAATAATAAATAATAAATAATAAATAATAAATAATAAATAATAAATAATAAATAATAAATAATAAATAATAAATAATAAATAATAAATAATAAATAATAAATAATAAATAATAAATAATAAATAATAAATAATAAATAATAAATAATAAATAATAAATAATAATAATAATAAATAATAAATAATAAATAATAAATAATAAATAATAAATAATAAATAATAATAATAAATAATAAATAATAAATAATAAATAATAAATAATAAATAATAAATAATAAATAATAAATAATAAATAATAAATAATAAATAATAAATAATAAATAATAAATAATAAATAATAAATAATAAATAATAAATAATAAATAATAAATAATAAATAATAAATAATAACATAATATATTGTTGTGTAGAATATTTATATATATAAAGTGAAATAATTCAAATATGAACATTAATTAAATTAAGTAAACATTTATGTTTTTTAAGCTAATAAGTTGGCTGTATGTCTGTCAAAAGTCAAAATAATATATTTTATATTTTAATATATTATTATTATTATATTAATATATTTTTATATTTATACTTTATTATTTTATTTTTACAATTTACATATCATAATATATAGTAAAAATGACTTTAAATATATAGGAACTTATATAATTATCATATTTCTAATTAATTTAATGATTATTATTATTATTATTATTGTTATTATTATTATTATTATTATTTTTTTTTTTTTTAGTTTTACCATTGTAAGAACAATAATAATATTTATTATATACATATATATAATAGTATAAAAAATTTATTATTTTTGAATTAAGATAGGAATTTTCACCGCTTTCTTTTTCTTTTTTTTCTTTTTTTTTTTTTTTTTATTTTATGTTAATGCCATTTGTTATAATCAATATCAATTAAAAATTATTAAATGAAATTGAAATATTGTTCAATCATTTTATTTAAAAATGAATAAATTGATTATTATATTGAATTATAAATAATATAATAGAAAGAGCATAATTACAATTATAGTTAAAAAAAGAAAAAAGTATTTAAATATTATGAAAAATGAAAATATTAGAAAATATTAATGAAACTTCTACTATTATTAATAAAAATAAATAATCGTATTTTAGTTAATATATATATTTATTATCATCATTAACATTACTATTATTAGCATTTATAATAAATTTATTTATTTTAATGTTTTTATTTTTATTTTTATTTATATTTTTATCATATTTAAAGAAAAAAAAAAAAAAAAAGTAAAGATTTACATTAGGAAAAAGATCCTTTCCTATTTACAAAAAAAAAAAAAAAAATTCTGGGATTATCATACATAAAAAGAAAAAAAATAATTTATTCAAATATATTTAAATATTATTTAATTTAATTTAATTTAATTGATATTTTGTATATTTTGTATATTTTGTATATAATAATTATAATAGTATATGAATGCTTATATATAAGCATTAAATTATGTATTCATAATTAAAATAATGTATTTATTCGTATATTTAAATTTATTTATTAATTCTACATAGATATAATATAAAATAAAAATACCAAAAAAAAAAAAAAAAGGAAGGCTTTTTTTTTTAATTAGATTAAATTACAAATTTAAGATATTTTATTTGTTTGTGACAATGCCATTTTTTTTTAATTTAATTTTATATTTATATTTATATTTATAAATAAATAATATTTATATTTATATTTATTAATAAATAATATTAATATTTATATTTATATTTATTAATAAATAATATTAATATTTATATTTATATTTATATTTATATTTATAAATAAATAATATTAATATATATAAATATTAATATATATAAATATTAATATATGGACATGTTTTGTAAAGAAAAAAATTTTTTTATTTTTATTTTCTATTTTATTTTAATTAAAAATAATTAAAAGATTATTTTAATAATTAAGAAAATGCTCATCTAAAAAGTTATGCTATCACTCTATATAATATTATGTTATATAATATTAGAGATTAATTAAACGACAACTATTCAAATGTTGTATATTATATATATTATAATTTATTCCCTCTCTTTTTTTTTTTTTTTTTTTTTTTTTATTACTTATTATATTATTATTTTTTTTTATACTTTTTTTATTATTATAAAGATTTTCATAATTATGTAATAAATTTAAATGTTATGTAGAACTACAGTGAAATTACTTTAAATTATATTAATTTGTATATTAAATAATATGGATAGAATGTATATTTTTTTAAAATTCAAACTCAACACTATGAAATGATTCCTTTTTTTTTTTTTTTTTTTTTTTTTTTTTTAAATAAATAATTCAAAACAAAACGAAAAATTTAAGAAAATATAAAAAAAAAAAAAAAAAAAAAAAATATAGAAAAAGAAGAAGAAAATAGGAATGATTTATAGATACGTAGGGAAACTATATACATTGTATGATAGAAAAGTATTATTAGTATTTTTTTTTTTTTTTTTTTTTTTTTTATTAAAAATAAGCTTTTAACATAAAAAGTATTATTAGAGATATAAGAGAATAAAAGAATAAAAATCATATCAATACATATTAAACTAACTTTATTTTAAATAAATAGCTATGAATCATATAATAATTATATTACTTGTTTATAAATAGTTATATGCTTATAGATATTGCTACATATAAAAAGAAATAACTCAACAAATTGAATCATCAACCAATTAATAATAATTATAATAATAGATTTGTAAATATATCAATCAACAAAATATAAAATATAAAATATAAAAATTAATGTATATAAAAAAATATATATATATATTTATATTTTTAGACTATTCATATATTTTTATATTTTTTATATTAAATATCAAATTAAAAATAGTTATTGTTAATTTTATTGATCTGAAACTTCTAATAGATTAACAAATTAATTTCATTTTATTTTGATTCAAATTACCATTTTTAGTATTAATTACATTGGATATAAAAGTATATTACTTTTTATGTAAATAAATAAATAAATAAATAATAAATAATAAATAAATAAATAAATAAATAAATAAATAAATAAATATATATTTTTTATTCTATGAATTTTAATTTTGCTATATTTAATTAAATAATATTTTCTTTTATGAAAACTGAGAGTTTTTCATATGTAATTAATTAAAAATAGTATTATTTTTTTATAGCTCAAAATATATATATTTATTTTTTTAACTTTGTTGATAATTTACCGATTAACTAATCATACTTTAATAAACTGTATAAAAATTTTAGATATTATTTTTGTTAATACTATTATTTTTATTTTTTTTGTAATATGTATATATTTATATATTTTATATTTATATATAATAATAATATTAATATTTTTAAATATCAATATATTATTATAATCAAATTTTTTTGTAATATGGTGAATTAAAATATTAAAATTTATTAATTTTTGATTTATAAATTTCTTTATTAATTCAATTCTTTTAATTATATTAAGAAGAAAATGTATGATATATATTTTAAGAATTAAAAGAATGAAAAAAAAAATGTATAAATTTTGAAAAAAAAAAAAAAAACTATAATTATTATTGGATTATTTATTGGATTATTATTGTTCAAGTTAAACAAATTATTAATTAAAATTTGGTGGAAATTCTTTTCAATATTAATTATTAATATAGTGAATTCTATATATATATATTTTACAGAGTTTTTTAAAAAAAATAATTAATTACTTATATAAAACTATACAGATACTAATTGTAACATATTACTAATTTGATCATCTTTTAAAAATGTATTCCATGAAATGATATATAATTTCATTTAGAAAAAGGAATAATCATATCCATAATCATTATCCTTTTAAAAAAAAAAACATTCTAAAAATTATAAAAGATGTCATTTAAATCAAAAAAAAAAAAAAATCTAAATCATAATAATCATAATCATAATCATAATAATAATAATATTAAAATAACAATACTTTTAAAGTAATGATAATAATAATAATAATATAATAATAATAATAATTAATTATTATCATGATAATTATAATGAATAATCATAATAATCATAGTTTTTGTATATATTTTTTGAAATTTAAAAAGAATAACTAAATTAAGATATTATTCAATTATTTAAGATAAAATAATAATTTTTTGTCAATTATTTTTCGGAAATTAAAAAATATAAAGTATTTATAATCTATATAAATTAAAATATTTATATTTTTTAATATAAAATAAAATTAATATCATTATTAAATAATCTTTATTACACTGTTATTTTATCTTTTTTTTTTTTTTTTTTTTTTTTTTTTTTTTTTTTTTTATGAAAAACCAATAATAATTAATTTAGTAAAATGTATAATATTCATTATATTTAATAAAAGTTATATATATAATATAATATAATAATAATGTTTTTGTATAAGTTAAAGAATATACGAAATACGAAAAATTTGTAATCTTTCTTTAACTAAAATAAGAATTTTTTGTTTTTTTTTTTGGAATTAAAAAATATTAAAAAATTATAATCTATAAATGAAAATAATTAAATTATTAATAAATCTAATATAAAATAATATCTTTATTATATAATTTTAATGATTATTATTATTTTTCTTCTGAAACTCTAATTATATAAAATGAGTACTATATATAATAAATTAATATAGCTTTGAATATTCAGAGTATAAAATAGAAATAATATTGGCTTTATATTTTATTTACGTAGAAAAGAATTTCAATCTTTCATAATTTTTTATTTATTTATTAATTTATTTATTTAAACACTTATAATATTTATTTTTTATAATAAAATTAATAATTATAATTCTCTTTTCTTTAATTATTCTCAAAAAAAAAAAAAAAAAAAAAAAAAAATATCAATATTTTATTAATATAATCTTATATTATATTATCATTATATGTATCATACATTAATATATGCTATATTTATTATACATTATATTTTTTATTATTTTTTATTACATTAATTAAACATATTGAAGAAAATAATTAATATTTATGATATATGAATGTAAATATTAGGAATTATTAGAAATAAAATATATATTATAAGTGTCAAGTTATGTATTCGTTTTTCGTACCAAATATAATGATAAAGAAATTTATATATTAATAACATGAGTATTATTTATTTTATTTTATTATTATGCTTATTGTTTACTTTTAACTACTTTATTTAAATTATTATTTCTATTTCAATAAATTTTTATATTCAATATATATATTAAATAATTAAATATAAAAACATAAAATTTTTTTCTTTTTTCTTTTTTTCTTTTTACTAATAATTTGGTAAGCATTAATCCTAATAAGACTATCTCAAAGTAGCTTTATTGGTTTGATAGATATTTAATATTAATAACCTTAACTAATAAATATTTATTTCCATTATATAAAAAATTATAAACATTTATATAAAAATAATAATAATGAAAAGATGATTTTTCAAAAAAAAAAAAAAAAAAAAAAAAAAAAAAAAAAAAAAACATGTAAAAGGATATATATTTATTAATAGTAATAACTGTAAATAATAATAGATAATAATAATATATTATTATTTATTATAATAAATAACAATAACAACAACAATAATTAAGATAAATAAAAACTTTTTTTTTTTTTTTTTTTTTTTTTTTTTTTTTTTTTTTTTGTCTAAAACAAGCCAAATTTAATAATAATTAATAAAATGAAATAGGATTTAATTTTATATTCCATCATCATTATTATTTTTTTTATTATTTTTATCATTTATCATTTATTATTTTTTCTGTATTATTATTTCTATTATTTCCATATATTATTTATTTATTTATTTATTTTATTTTATTTTATTTTATTTTTTATTTTTTTTTATTTTTTTTTTTGGATAGAGAAGTTTTCCACTGACTCTGATCTATAGAATAATTGAAAAAAAAAAATAGATTTAAAGTTTTTGATCTAAATTATTATATTATTATTTTTTTTTTTAATTTTTAAATAATTTGATCTGTAAACTACTAAAAATGGATAATAATAACAATTAAAATAATTTTTTTAATTAAAAAATTTTTTTTATGAAATTATTGATATATAATTCATAGTTTTTTTTTTTTTTTATCTTTTTGATAGCCAGGGAAATAAATATAAATTATTATTTATATATTTATATATATATGTAACTTTTTAAATAATTTAATAATTAAATATATGTTTTTACTATACTTAATATTATTAAATAGTTATTGTATAATGGTCACTTTTTTTTTAAAAAAGTTTATAAGAAAGATTACTTTTGCTTTTAATTTTTTAATAATAAATTAAATAATAATTTAATATGAATTATATATATATATATATATATATTTTACCATTATCAAATTTATATATATAACTATCCTTTATTTTATTTATATTCTAAATTTAAATAATAATTTATTATTTAATATTCTATTTTTATAATTTTTACACTTATTAAAATATTCACTTAATATATAAAATTACTATGTTTTAATAGCATTAACTTAAAATAATAATCATAGTAATAATAATAATAATGATAATAATTAAAAAATAAAATAAAAAATTAATAAAATCTATCTATGCTTATTTGTTACTTCTATAAATATTACTAATATAGTAAATGTTACTTATAAAACTAATACTATATCTTTATAAATTTATTATATTTTATTAAATAACTCTATTCTATCTTAATTTTTCTATCCAAATTTTGAATTAAAATAAAATAAATAAATAATAATAATGATCATAGTTAATTAACTAGAATTAATTATTATTATTATTATTATTTTAATTTATTTTTTTTTTTTTTTTTTTTTTTTTTTGACTTGAATAAATTTTATTTAATAATATTTATTATAAATATGTATGAAAATACAAATTAATGAAATTTTTTATAAACATTAATATTAAAAAACTATATTATGAGTTTCAAGGTCAAAATGATCTCTAACTCTTCTCATACATTGATAATAACCTCATGTGGATAAAAGTTATCATTCGAATTTGAATCAGAATTTCTTTTTTTTTTTTTTTTTTTTTTTTTTTTTTTTTTTTCCTTTATTATTTCGAAGTCGTCGCTCTTGTCAACGGTTAAAGGTCTTTGAAATAATAAAGGAAAAAAAAGTTCTAATGATATACAAAGTGATCAGAGTGTATAAATTCAATAATCACCAATAGGCATAAACAGTATTAAAGAATCCTGTAAAGCCCAACGAAAAAATATATATATATATATATGAAAACGGGAAAAGAAGACTACCTTGAAGGGGATTGAAAAATATTATTGTTAATAAAAAAAAAACCTTTTTTTTTTTTTTTTTTTTTCCCCTTGAATCCTGAATTACTCTTTACGATTTCTATATAACTGCATTTTCATTAAGAAGGAGACGCAGTACGTAAAAAAAAAAAAAAAAAAAATTAATATTATCATTAAAAATCTTTCTCTTCTGACTATCAGCAATATTGAAAAAAATTTTCTTATGAACAAAAAAATTTTTTTTTTAAACCATTGAATCATCGCCTTAACCCACACACACAAAAAAAAAAAAAAAAAAAAAAAAACTAAGCCAATTAGGAAATTTAAATAGTTACATAGATTTATTATAAATAAGTGGTATTGGAAGTTCCTTATTTTTTAAACTCAAAATTCCAAAACTATCCTCAATTAAAAAAAAAAAAAAACAATTTAAGCTTTTTTTTTTTTTTTTTTTCCAGTATTCAAATTGTTAAATGAATAGATTTAATTGTAGAATTTTTGTAATAAAACAATTTTTTTTTTTTATTGTTTCTCTATTGGATTGATATCCTCCAAAAAAATTACTTTATCATAATAATTATTGGTAAAGAAAATGAGAATATCAATAAAAAAAAAAAAAAAAAAAAGGTGTAAAAGATATTAAAATATCAAAAGTATTATTTAGGGTATAAATGGTATTATACCTGAATGATTCATACATGAAGAGATAGTGAATACATGAAAGGGATGAAAATATATATTTATATATATAAAATATGAATGAATGAAAAAATAAAATTATTTCTAAAAAAAAAAAACAATTTTTTTTTTTTAAAAATTTATTAAATTTTTTTTTTTTTTTTTTTTTTTTTTTTTTTTTAGACAGGGAAGAGAATACCCTTCCATAAATTTATTAATCTTATTATAAAAAAATACATGGTGGTGAAAAGTACATTTGAAATTTAAAAATAAAAAATAAAAGTTAAAAAAGTAAAAAAAAAAAAAATAATGAAAAAGCTCATAAATACTATGTATTTAGGCAAGTTGTAATATACGGGAATTTTCCCTTCCTAGCAAATAAAAAAAAGTAATAAAACCTAGAAGTTAACATCTTTAAAATAGATAGCGTGATGTCCACCTAAACTCTCCCCCTCGGATTCATCATTTATTGAATTACTAAGGCGAGATTCACTCTTCGTAGAAAGAGATAATGATCATGATCCTTATATTATCATTATACCTTAATCAGTACGACGTTCGTTTCGACGCTCTTGGTTAAGTTTAGTAATTTGGAATACCTATCAAATAATAGCTCAAACGAACTACATAGGATAGGTAATTGCACTAGTTAAGAATTCCTGCCAATACCCATAATTTTTGGAACAGGTGACTCAGATGAACCTTTGAAAAGTAGTTCCTTTTAATTGTCTCTCTCTTCTTCCACTATCGAAATGTAGCTCATTTAAAGCTAAAGTTCCATCAAGAAGGAACAAGTATATATAAATGATTGATTATAATCATCAAAATTAAAAAATAGAAGTCATAGGAAGAAAGATAATTTAACACTCTAATCCTTCCTTGCGAACAAAACATAGGAGATCATCAAATGGAATTTTTTAAAAAATTTCCATCTAAAAAAAGAGGCAAGAGCATTTGCATCTAAAAAATCCAATGTTCAAAGGATTGATTATTTTCGCCACAACAGGATGTAAATCTTGGGGACAATCTTCTGAAATCCAATCCGTTCTAATAGCAATTAGTAGTATTGTATTTATTAATCACAGCGTAAAACGTATAAATCCACGAAAACCCTAGGTTGAATTGAGGATATCTTAAGCTAAGCATAATGATAGCTTTATTATTTGAAAACTTGTTACTATCGTTGTTTTTGACCTTTAAATACCTAGAAAATTTGGAAACTGATTTCCAGTTAACATTCTAAAATATTATCATATTTTTATACATTTATATTTTTTTTTTTTTTGATTTTTTTTTTTTTTTTTTTTTTGTACAAAATTCTTAGATTCTCTTTAGTCCAAGGAATAATAAGGCATTTTTGGGGGGTGTAGATTTAATACGATCTTTTATAATACAGTTAGATTTGCTCCATTTTTGCAAAAACGATTTTAATTTGTAAGGCTGAGCAGATATCAGCAATAGGAGGGATACTTAGATCTCGGGATATAAAGCATAAGTATTCATAGTAGAATTATATCTAATATCGTCGTTGATTTCTGAATTTATTTTACCATTTTTAAAGAAGGAACCGATACACCAAAATAGACCGATCGATATTAATTAATGTTTGAATTCTAGCCGTTCTAGATTTGCTAAAAAAAAAAAAAAAAAAAAAAAAAAAAAAAAAAAAATTTTATTAAAAAACTTTGATCTACTATAATTACCAATTATACCAAAAAAAAAAAAAAAAAAAAAAAAAAAAAAAAAAAAAAAAAACATTCATTACGAAATGCTCAATTTTTTTTTTTTTTTTTTTTTTATTTTTATATAATAATAATAATTATTATTAATATTATTATTATTATTCTTTACTATTACTTTTTTTATTTTACTTTATTTTATTTTATTTATTATTATTTTATTTATTTTTTTTTTTTTTTTATTTATTTTTTTTATTTATTAAATTAAATTAAGTTATTTTATTTATATTTAAATTATATATTAATTAATTATTTGGTAATCTTGACATGTAAAAAAAAAAAAAAAAAAAAAAAAAAATAAAATAAATAAAATAAAATAAAATAAAATAAAATAAAAAAAAATAAAATAAATAAATAAATAAATAAATATTTATATATATATATAAATATATATAAATAAATTATAGTTACATATCACTACATTTAATAATAATAAAATAATAAATATATAAATAATAAATATAAATAAAAATAATAATAATAATAGTAATATATTAATAAAATAAAAAATAAAAAAATAAAAAAAAAGGTCCTTAATAAAAATAAAATAAAACAAAATAATAGTATATACAAAGATTACTTATAAATTATAATAATTATATTCTATTATTTAAATTAATAATTATAATTATAATTATCATTATCATTATTATTATTATTATTATTATTTTTTTCTTTAAATAATTAATTTATATAAAATATATTATATACTATATTATTTCTAAACTTAATTATTAATTTTTATTTGTTTCACGTTCATTGTCATTTTCTATAGATATATTTATAATATAAATACTTTTAATTATTTAATAATCTCTTTATTTTCTAATTTTTTTTTTTTTTATCTATTATATATAATTTTTTTTTCTCCTTTTATTTTTATTAAATTAGTAATCTATATCTAATATATATATTTTCTTACAAGGATTTTTTTTATTTTTTTTTTTTTTTATTTTTTTTTTTATTTTAGTTGATTTAATGAGCATATGGATGGTAACCGTGTGAACTACGTGATTGTGATTGTTGACCTTGAACTTGATTAGGGGCATTACCTGAATATCCTCCATTCATATTATTTACTCTTGAATTACCATAACCAGAATTATAACCATAATTGTTAGTAGAATCACCGGTACGACTACCATATCCGTAACCTTGTCCTCCATTATTATTATATTGATATCTAGCATTATAACCGTATGAATAATTTTGTTGACCAGATCCGCCATGACCTCTATAATACATATTCATATTATCATATCCATTATAACCATAACCATTACCACCTCCATAACCATAATAACCACCACGATTACCTCTATTTCCATAATCACGACCATATCCCATCATACCATATCCACCTCTCATGTATCTTGGATCACCTCCCATTCTTGAATTACGAATTGGTCCAGCATAACTTCTACGTTGATCCATCATATAATTATTTCTACGAGACATATAATTCAGTTTAGCAGTTTTACTTTTTGGTAAAGCTCTTTTAACTTCAACCTATTTTTAATTTTTTTTTATTTATTTATAAAATTATTAACAAACAGATAAAAAAAAAAAAATAGTTTTATACAAATAGATATATATACTTTAATATTATGTATTAAAAAAATACTTACAGGTTTATCCTTGATAATGATTTCACCTTGTTTAGCTAAAACAGCTTCAACACTTTGGTCGTTATCGAAAGTAATAAAACCAAAACCACGTGGACGACCAGTATCTTTATTTGACATTAAAGTTGCTTCTACAACATTACCAAATTGTGAGAAATATTCTTTAAATTCTTCTTCAGTTACTTCTGGTTTAACACCACCAACAAAAATCTTTTCAGTTTTTTCTTGTTCCTCACGAGGAATTGCACGTTTTGGATCAATCTGAATAAGAGATAGATAACAATAATACAATTAATATATTATTATTTAATATTTTATTCAATATATATATATATCCATTTTATATCATTTACATCTTTTCCATCAAGATTATGTTTTTTTTTTAAAATTTCATCAATTACTGATGGATCTTTAAAGGTCAAGAAACCAAAACAACGAGACATACCATTATCAGTACGCATGACAACGCAATCTGTAAGCTCACCATATTGAGAGAAATAATTACGAAGGTTTTCTAATTATATATTTAAAATAATTTTAACAATAAATATTAATACAAACTTTGTTAGATATTTTATTCTTATTTGCTAAATATTATGTAACTTGCTTTACTAATTTTAAAAATTTCATCTTTTCTATTATTTATTTAATAATATTTATGGACTAAATTTTTAAAACTAGGTTACTAGGCTATTCTGTTTATTTGTTACTAAAGTCATTACTTGGCTTATTATTTTTATTTTTTATTTAATTTTTATTTTTTTCTAAATACTGTTTTCTTATCTTAACTATGTCTTACCATCTGTTGTTTCAATATTAAGACCTCCTACAAATATTTTTCTATTGTAATTTTATTTATTTTTTAAATTTTATAATTTTTTTATTTAATTTTATTTATTTGTAATTTTTATATTATAGTAATTTTATTATAATAAAAATATTAATATTAAAAGCTAAATTAGTTATTTATTCTATGTTTAATTATGGTTATATTTTATTTTAAAAGAATTAATTTAATAAAAATTCTATATTTTAAAGTTCTTCATATTAGAGTTTTAATTATAAAATTAAAAGATGAAATTTTTTTAAATTTCGATTTAACATTTTTTTTTTTTTTAAATTTTAATGAAAAAAAAAAAAAAAAAAACAATAGACTAACCCTTCTTCATTTTTTTGTTCTGAAGTTTTAGATTCCGAATTTTCATTATTTTCTTTTCCATTTTCCGTAGATTCACCATTATCAGTATTTTCACTGTTTTTTTTGGATTCGTCTTCATCATTTGATAATTGAGTAGATGGATCATTAGTTCCTGATTCTACTGTGGATTTTTGTTCTTGATTTTCAACATTTTGTTGATCTTCATTCTTTTGATTGTAGTCGTCCATGGTAAATTACTTTATATATTTACAAATAAATAAAACAAAAATTGTATATATAAGTATATTTTGATATATTTTTTTTTAAAAAAAAGGAAAAAAAAGAAAAATTATATATAACAAAATAATATACTTTTGTAAAAAAGGATATATTTGTTAAAAAGAATCTAATTAATTAAAAATTCTAAAATTTGTAATATTCATAAATTTAATATTAAAATGTAATAAAAAATTATATATATTTATTTTGAATTTAAAAATATTAATAAATAAAATAAAATTTATTATATAAAGTGATATAATATATCGAAATAATTATTTATTAAAATATTTTATAAAATAGTAAAAAAAAATGTAGAAATAATGAATTACCTATATGAAGAATTTTATTTTTTGAAAACAAAATTTATTAAATAATAGATTATATAAAAAAGATCCTTATGGCCTGTCTTAGTATCACTACTATAAAATTAGTTAAATTTTAAAAGATTTAATTAATTTTTTTTAAAACTATTAAAATAAAAACTTCTTTTATAATTTGTATTTTTTTTTTTTTTTTTTTTTTACTATTCTAAGTTTATTATTATTGAAATATTCATTAAATAATAATAATAATAATAATAAAAAAAAAAAAAATCAATTCTAAAATATTATATTTAATTACATTTTACCACTTTTCCTAAATGGATATTAGATCACTAATTACCAATTAAATTATTCTTATTTTTTGCGAAGAACAAGAAAAAAAATCTTTTATTATGCTTTTTCTATTCCTTATAATATTATTTATTTTACTATATTTTTTTTCTATTTTTAATATATGACATATATTAAAAATAGAAAAAAATATATAATAATATATTTATTATTAAATAAAAACAGTAATATAATAGTATTAAAATTGTATTAATTTTTTATGTTTTTTTTTTTATCTTTTATAAAAATGATATATAAAAGAATAATAAATATCATAAATGTTTTAAATCATGGATTATTTATGTATATGATTTTTATGTATTTTATATATATTCATTAAGTTTTATATTTTGATTTAATTCTATTATTTGTTAATTAATTAGTTTTACCAAGTAAAGATTTTAGAGTAATGAAAATCAACCAATTAAAAAAAATAATTAAATATACATCATGGATTACATGTGAATAATTTATGTATCAAAGAACTCATAATAATAATAATAATAATAATAATAATAAATAATAATAATAATAATAATAATAATAATAATAATAATAATAATAATAATAATAATAATAATAATAATAATAATAATAATAATAATAATAATAATAATAATAATAATAATAATAATAATAATAATAATAATAATAATAATAATAATAATAATAATAATAATAATAATAATAATAATAATAATAATAATAATAATAATAATAATAATAATAATAATAATAATAATAATAATAATAATAATAATAATAATAATAATAATAATAATAATAATAATAATAATAATAATAATAATAATAATAATAATAATAATAATAATAATAATAATAATAATAATAATAATAATAATAATAATAATAATAATAATAATAATAATAACAATAATAATAATAATAATAATAATAATAATAATTATAATAATAATTATAATAATAATAATAATAATTATTATTATTATTATTATTATTATTATTATTATTATTGACCGACTATCAGTAGAAACACACAAATGTTAAGTACATTAATTTATTAATGTAAAGTTATATTTATAATGAATAGAAATAAATTTATAATTTAATTATATAGATTTATCTCATGACATCATACAATATTACATTGATTTATGTATATACATTTATATTATTTTATATATACAAATATTGTATATATTTTATTATATGAAATATTATATGATTTATTTTATTAAATACTAATAATAAATAATATATAATGAATAAATAATATATAGTAATAAATAATAATAATAAAGTAATAATAAGCAATAAATAATAATAAATAATAAATAATAATAAAAATAGTAATAATAATTATAATTATTACTATTTATTTTTTATTATTTAAATTACACAATCTCATATAATATTAGTAAATAAATAAATAAATAAATAAATAAATTTTATATTAATATAAAAATGAATATATTTAAAATTTTTAATAAATTAAAAATAAATAAATATAAAGTATATAAATTAAAAAATATATAAATAAATTTAAATAATACAATGAATTATTATAATATGTCAAATTTGTTAATTGAAAAATTATTAAATTTTATTTAAAATTTTTTATGTAGTGTTTTTGATATTTTTTTTTTTAGATGTTAAAACCATTTTGTTAATTTATTATAATTTATGTAAATATTATATTTAAATTGAATGGTAAATATAAATAATATTTTATATAATAAAAAACATATATAATTAAATATTTTTTATTTATATAGTTATTATATATTATAAAAATTTTATTGTTATTAATAAAACAAATATATAAATATATATATTTTGAAAAGTAACAAAAAAAAGTGAATTTCATATATTATTATAATTATATAAAAAATGGCTACTAGACAAAGAAGGCGTTTAACTCAACGTACTTCTTCGAGTGCAGATAATAATAAAGAAAATAATAATTCAGATAGGGATGATTCTAATGATTCTAATGATGAAATTTCAAGTAGTTACAGCAATCATCAAACTCGAACAGCAACATCTGCAAGAAGAACTTATAGTAAAACAATTCCTACAAAAACAATGGTAGCAGGAAAAAGTAAATACCATATAATAGTAATTATTTTTATATATTAGATAAAATGGTATTTAGAGTAAAGCAAATATTTATTCATTTTTTTTTTTTATTAAAAAAAATTGACATTTTGAAATGATTTAATTTAATTTCAGGATTATATAAATTTAATTATTAGAATTTAAAATAGTGTACTTATATGTTAAAGAATTTAGAAATACAATAAATTATTACTAAATTATAAATAATTATAAAAAAATATAATTATTATAATAAGAGGAATAAGAATTAAAATAAGAATAAGGATAAGGATGAAAATATACCAATTTAATTTAATTTTATATGAGAATTCAAATTATTTTTTAATAAAAAATACCCGAAAATGTTTTTATGTATTGCAATAATAAAATTTTAAATATGAATTTAGATAAAAGATTCACCTTTATTACTGGTTAAAATCCTTAATTAATTTTTTTAAAATCATTATTATTATTATTATTTTATTTTATTATACCATTAGTTTTTCAAAATTATATATATAAATGAAATTATATATATATATATATTTCATTTTTTTTTTTAAAAAAAAAATATATATATATATATATTTTCATTTTATTCCTGACATAAATAAAATTTCTAACAATCAATGAAATTATCTAATAAAATTAATTATTCAATTTAATGCTTATCAATGTTTTAATTATTATTTTTATTTCTTAATAAATTATATTCATTAGCAATAACTAAGAAAAGACGTTATAGACCTGGTTCATTAGCTTTAAAAGAAATTAGAAAATATCAAAGATCAACACAACTTTTAATTAGAAAATTACCTTTTGCACGTTTGGTAAATTATATTGAATATATAATTTTAATATTTTTATTTCAAATGAAATGTCTAATTCGATAGTATAATTTGTTGTTATTATTTTAATACATATAATAAATATATATTTAATTAAAATATAAAAAACAAAAAACACAAAAATAAAAAACAAAAAAAACTAAAAAACAAAAAAAAACTAAAAAAAAAAAAAAAAAAAAAAACAATTACAAAACACAAATAAAAAAAAAGGTTCGTGAAATTGCAACAGATGTATTAAGACGTGGTCCATATAGATTGGAAGAAGTACGATGGAATTCTTCAGCAATTTTAGCATTACAAGAAGCGGCAGAATGTTATTTAACACATTTGTTGGAAGATTCGTATGTATTCATATTTAATTTTATTTTAATATATTATAATTTATATGCATTATTCTTTATATTCTAATAATAATTGTTAATTAATATATATATATTATTTTTAATTAATAATAATAAATAATCCATATAATGTATATAATCTGTTTGTATATATATTTTGTTTTGGGATAATAGTAATCTATGTGCTATCCATGCTAAAAGAGTTACATTAATGCAAAAGGATATACAGTTAGCTAGAAGAATTCGTGGACCTTGGGGTGGACTTGGTTAGTAAAAAAATAAATCAAAACAACAACAACAACAAAAAAAAAAAAAAAAAAAAAAAAAAAGAAACATTAAAAGTGTATATACAAATTAAATTAATTATATCCAGAACCAGAACCAAGATCAAAATCAAAATCAAAGTTAAAACTAAAATTAAAAAAACAAAAACAAAAACAAAAAAAAAAAAAAAAAAGAATATCCGTTAATTCAGTAAACAGAGAATTCATTTTTATTCATAATACAAGATTTTCATATATATAATCAAAAAACATCACTATTTCTTAGAATAATATATAATAGTTATTATAAATTCAAAAAAAAAAAAAAAAAAAAAAAATGACAATAATAATAATAATAAAAAAAAAAAGACAAAAGGTATTAACTTAATATATATATAAGGAAAGGAAATAAAATTTATGAATAAAAGGAATTCTCTATTTTTTTTTTACCTCTTTTCTTTATTTTGGATTATTATTATTATTATCATTTTTATATTAAAGAATAAATTATTAATAGTTTATTTTTTTTTATTTTTTTTTTTTTTGTTATTATTATCATTTAATTTATCATATAAAAAAGAAGTAATATTTTATTATTAATGTAAAATATATCATTATTTTATTTATTTATATTATTTTAATAATAATATTATTACTTCGATATAAATAAGTAGTAGTATAACTATATATAAAATTCTTCATATTTAAAAGAATCAATGCTAATCGTTATAATAAAAATTTTCATTACTCTTAATTTTTTTTTTTTTTTTTATTATAGTTAAAATAATCTTATATTTTATTATATGATACCTTTTATTTATTTTTTATTATATATATACGTATTAACTTTTTTTATATTATCTTATTTTTTTTTATTTTATTTTTTTCTACTTTATTTTTTTATTTGTTATACTTTAATATTTTAATAATATTATATTACATAATTTTTCATGTATAGTAATATCCAAAATAACATACTCAATAAAATATAAACTATTATAATAATATAATTTTTCTTTTATATAAATAATAATTTTATTATTTTAAAGAATGTAAAAATTTTGTATTTCAACTTTTTTTTTTTTAAACTATTATATTAATCGTCTATTACCATTATTATAGGATATACGAATCATAATATATAAAAATGAATTATAAATTTTAGTAATTACACAAAAGTATATATTTTTATAAGAACTTTTATTTTTAATAAAATTTAATTTTATTATTTCATATTTTATTTTATTTTTTTATTTTATTTTTATTTTTTTTTAATTAATATATATATATAATTCTATATACTGAATAGTGAATTATTGATTAAAATTATTTTATTCATTTTCTAATAATAAATATATTTTTATTTGATTTTTATCATTTTAAATAATTGGATTCCTTTTTTCTTTATTTGAATTCAATTTTGGTTATATATAAAACGTAAATTTGATAATAAATAAATATTTTGATTGAAATTTTATTACACGATATTTTAATTTAATTGTTAACTTTGAATTTGTAACTGTTTTTATAATATATTTATGAAAATATCAATTATAATAAATTGTATATTTAAATATTTTTTTTAAAAAAAAGATATAAAAAAAAAAAATTAGTATTTTAAATAATAAAAGTTATATATGATATTTATTTTATAAAATATTTAAACAAATTAAATATTTTGATATAACTTAATTTAATTTCAAATGATACATACCCACACTTTGGACAGGTATAGAAAACAGTTTGACCTTCATCAGCAGAACGAAGTTGCATGGTATGGAATATCATTTCATTAGAATCACAATCTGGATTTGGACATTTTTCTTTAATCTTTAATTTTTTATTTAATAATAATAATAATAATAATAATAATAATATATATATATATTTTATTATTTTATTTTTATAATATTAAAATATTATATATAATTAATATTTTAATAAGTATTATATTATTATACTGAAGATAAAAAATTAATAATATATATATATATAAAATAGATATTTACGGTTGCTCCTTCTTTAACTTCATCAACCTTTTCCTTCTTTCTAGAATGGAATACACCTGGTAACGAGTGAGTTATAACTGGAACATTTTCAAAGACTTTTAAATATATATTGATTTATTATAATTAATATGATATAATAAAAAATATTTTTTATTTTATAATTTTATAAAATTAGTTACTTATTAAATAATTAAAATATAATTTAAAATATACTTTATTTTTATATAAATACATGTATATAATTTTTAATTTTTAATTTATTTTATTTTAAATCTTACCAGAACTACTTTCAGCATGACCACAAACACTGCAAATAATAGAGTCCATATCTCCCGGTGAATCTAATAAATTACTGCATACTGGACAGAATACAAGACTATGTGAACGGATATTGGTATTCATTTTTATTTATAAAATTTATATATTTAATATTAAAATAATTTTGAAATTTCAAATGTTAATTTCTTAAATAATTTTAATTTCAAGAATTAAAAAAAAAAAAATTTATATTTTATTTTTATATTTATTTTTATTTTAATTTTTTTTTTTTTTTTTTTTTTAAAAAAAAAAAGATCCTATAATCAATTACCATCATGTGATTGGTTAAATTAAAATATATATATTTTTTATATATGTTTTAATTTTTAGTCATGAAATATAAATTTTTAATTAAAGTTTTTTTTTTTTTTTTTTTTTTCAAAATATATTTTTTTGTTTAATTAATAAAAGAAAAAAAGAAGTTAATAATTAAAAAAATAAAAAAATTAAAATAGAGAAATGATATGAATTATTAAAAATTAAATAAGTAATAATATAAAATAAAATTAGAAAATTATGTATATAAAAATAAAATTTAGAAAATAAATACTATTGCTAAATATAAATTATATTTTAATAAAATAGTAAAATAATAAAATTATTATTAATTTTTTTTAAATTGTTTACACGATAGTAATTGATCTTTTTATTCTATTATATTTATATGTTTAATTTTGATTTTGAAATATAGTGTTATATTATGAAGTAATATATAAATATAATCTATTTTGTTGAAAATATAAAAATAAAATATTGTTCTAATTGTTAATATTAAGTAGCAATAAGGTTTTAAATTTATTATAAGATATTATTTAGTAATATAAAATTGTTGAAAATTGAATAATTATTCATCTTTTTTTTTTTTTTTTTTTTATTTATTTATTTATTTATTATTATTATTATTATTATTCTATTTTTATTGTTTTCATTTAATTTTTGTATATCTATATCTATATTTATATATTTATATCTATATTATATTATATTATATTATAATTATTATTCATTTATATTTATATCTATACTCCTATATATTGTTATATTGCTATTCATAATTATATATATATATATATACTTTTTTTTTTATTTTTGTTTTGATATTCATTTTTTTTTTTTTTTGGAATTTATGCTTAAATTACTTGACTTCCATTAATAAATATATTGAAAATTCAAATATCATATAAAAAAGAAAATATCTAAACTAAAATATAAAATTATTGGAATGTTTACTATATTATTTTTTGATATCTATTATTTTTGATTAAACTATTTTTATAAATTATTAATAATTCTATAAAATCGTTAAATTTATTAAATTGTAATAGAATAACATATATATATAAATGATCTTATATTTTTTATATTTGTTAATATCTTTATTTTTATTATTATTATTATAATATATTTTAAATATAAATATTTAAATATTATATTATAAATCTTTATAATATTATTATATATTTTATTATTATAATTGTTTATTATTATTATTATTATTATTATGTTATAATAAATGAAAGAAGGAATGGCCTTTAAGATACCAAATAAGAATAAAAAAAAGAGAAAGGTTAATACCACTTCTAATACTTCAAGACGTATCAATGTTAATAGAATTATTAATTTACCAAAAAAAATTCAAAATCATTCTGTAAGTGGTAATAGTGATAGTATTAATAGTATTGCTAGTAGTTCCTCAAAACCAACGACAGCACCCTCTTCAACATCAACTATAGTTGATCCTGAAAAAATTATAAATACAACTAAAGATAATAATCTTGCCCTTAAAAATAATCTATTAAATAATCCCAATATTCCAGATAAATTAAAAAAATTATTTAAGATATTTCAAACTATTAATAAATACTATACATTAAAGCAATCACGAAATACTGAACTTTTTGTTTTTGAGAACTACAAATCTATCATTGAAAATGAAATAAAATGGTATAATAAATAAATAAATATATATATATATATATATATATATATATATATTTATATATATAAATTATTTATAACATGATAATGAACTTTTATATATATATATATATAATAATAATTATTTAATTTAATTAATTTATTTATATATATATGGATATATAATACAATAATAGTGAAGTTGATCCTATTGAATTAGCACAAATTGCTGGTATTTCACCCAATAATTTTAAATTACAATATTTACCATTAAGTCATTCCTTTATACCCAATAGTAATGATATATTGACCTCTTCATTGATGGTTAAAACTGAAACAATCGAAAATCATTCTATCGCTAAAAAAGAAGAAGAGGAACTATCATCCTTTGAAGCAGTAGCTCTAATTATACATTTAGAGGGACATTTTAAACGATTGCCTAGAAAAGATGGAAGCCAGGTATTATTGAAATATGGTCAATTGTTGAAGGAACGTAATGAAAAAGTGAATAATGATTTTAAAATATTTTATATTAAAGTTAAACGCGGGAATAAAAAATTAGAGAATGAATTGGCAAAATTTAAACTCTCTCCTATTTATGTTAAATATCTTGATGACTGTAAGAAACTATTAGAAAGAAAGACAAAAGAGCAAGAATTAAGGAAAAAACAAAATTTGAAATTAATTAAAAAGGAAGAAGGGGACGGTCAAAGTCAAGAATCTCTTGTTCCCTTAAGAACATTTATTGATGGAATAAAAGATTTAGATTTTTATGAAGGTCAATTGGTATATGAACAAATAGTTAATCCTAGGCTTCCAAAATATGATAGTAAACCCATATCAGAGTATAGTCATGTATTAAATATGTTAAAGAGAGTTTATGGTATTGATAAATTATATAGTCACCAAATGAAAGCTATATATCAAATTTGGCAAGGAAATAATGTAGTGGTTACAACTTATACTTCTAGGTATGTATATATATATGTATATATTTTAATAATGATTATTTAGTTTTATTTTATTTTTATTTTTATTTTTATTTTTATTTTTATTTTTATTTTATTATTATTATTATTATTATTATTATTATTATTATTATTATTATTATTATTATTATTATTATTATTATTATTATTATTATTATTATTATTATTATTATTATTATTATTATTATTATTATTATTATTTTAAAGTTTTATATAATAATTATTTTATAAATATATTTTTTATGCACAATATATAAAATAATTAAATAATTAATAATAATGAGAATATTTTTCTTTCTTTCTTTCTTTTTTTTTTTTTTTTTTTTTTTTTTTTTT
>JACVTC010000113.1:427500-452500 GCA_016946835.1 Neocallimastix lanati (nom. inval.) | reverse complement strand
TTTTATTTCTTTCTTTTTTTTTTTTTTTTACTTCTCTATCTTAATAAATAATATATTAAAATAGCAAATTAACTTTATTAATATTAAAGTAAAGAAATAAAAAAAAAAAAAAAAAAAAAATATTAAAAATCAACTTAGTAAAAATAATACAAATATATAAAATAAAATAAAATAAAATAAAATAAAATAAAATTTAAAATAAAATAATAAAATAAAAAATAAATAAAAAATAAAATAAAAAATTTTTAATAAATAAATAAATAAATAAATAAATAAATAAAATCATGAAATCATGAAATTACATAAATATAAATAAATAAATAAATAAATAATAAATAAATAAATTTAAATAAATAAATAAATAAAAATATAAATAATAAATAAATAAATAATATAATAAAAAAAAAAATCATATCATTTCATAAATTCTAATTAAAATTATTATTTAATAAAAAAATTTATATTTTTTATTATATTTTAAAATTTTTATTATTTATTAAAAGCTTCAATAAACTAAATAAAATAAAATCATCCATCATTAATAATTGAAAAGTTTGATAATTATAAATCATAAGAAATAAAATAAAATACAATAAATAATAGAATATTAAAGTACAGATGGAATAAAATAGAGAAAAATAAAATAAAATAAAATAAAATAAAATATATATATATAAATATATTTTAATATAAATAATAATATTTTAGTAATCACCAGTTGATCAAAATACAGAAAACAATGACTATTAGATATATATATAAAAAAAAAATAGAAACTTTTGAATATTTTATAACATGACCTATAAATTTTGTTTTAATTATTTTAACATGTCCTATAAATGCTTTTTATAATAATAAATTAATGAATAATAATAATCAGTATTCTAATAATCATAAATAAATAATTTTTAAAATAAAAATATATAAATATAATAAAAATATATAATAACTATATAATCATTAAAAAGTTTTAAATAATGATTAATAATAAAAAAAATTTTTTTTTTTAAACTTTTCATTGAATTTTAAATTTTATAAAAGTTTACTTCATCATCAGAATTTTTTTTTAAAAAAAAAAAAAATAAATCAGACCATTTTTTTTTTTCTATTTCATTTATAAAATATTTATTACACAAAATTGATTATTTTAGAATAGGATAAAAAAAAAAAAAAAAAAAAGGCAGTTTAAGGAAGTATTTATAAAAGTATTAAAAAAATGTTATATAAAAGAAATAAAAAAAAAAAAAATGAATGAAAGGAAAAAGAGCTATATAAATTAAACAGAGTTGCTTACTAACTACAATATTTTTTATTTTTCAATACATAATTAAATGTTGAATATATGATTTAGAAGAACAAAACTTTCATATATATATTAGATAGATATATTTAGCTTTAGCTAAAAAAAAGAGTTTTTACAAGGAATGCATATTATTAAATCTTTTATGGAATTATTTTATTTATATAAATAAATAAATAAAAATAAATAAATAAATAAATAAAAATAAATAAATAAATAAATAAAAATAAATAAATAAATAAATAAAAATAAATAAATAAATAAATAAAAATAAATAAATAAATAAATAAAAATAAATAAATAAATAAATAAAAATAAATAAATAAATAAAAATAAATAAATAAATAAATAAATAAAAATTAAACCTAAAGACAATTTTAATTATTATGATTTTTGAATTTTTTGAATTTTTTGAAATTTTGATTTTTTTTTTTTTTGGATAAATTATAAATTTTCATATGATAATAAAAATAATAATACTAATAATAATAAATTTTTTTTAATAATATTCAGTACTACTCTATATATTTATATATTATTTAATTATTATATATATATATTTATATTATATATTATTTATAATATTATATATATTTATTTATATATTATTTATAAAATTATATATATTTATATTATATATTATTTAAAATATTATTAAATATATACATTTTATTATTTAATTATTATTAAACTTATATGTTACAACGTAGAATATTAGTTAAATAATGTATTATGTAATACTATTGTTAATATATAGAATGGTTTATTATAGTAAAATAATAAATAATTGAATAACATGAGTATTTATTTATTTATAATAATATTAAATAAATAAATAAATAAATAATAAATAATAAATAATAAATAATAAATAATAAATAATTGAATAATAAATAATAAATAATAAATAATAAATAATAAATAATAAATAATAAATAATAAATAATAAATAATAAATAATAAATAATGGAATAATAAATAATAAATAATAAATAATATAAAATATGAATACTATTATTATTAATGATAGTATTAGAAATTATTGTGAAAATTTAATTTATATTGAATGAATTAAATTTAATATGTATTTAAAGAATTTAATTTTTTTTATTTTTTTTATTTTTTTTTTTTTTTTCTATTGATCAGGAAGAGAATAATAAAATAATAATATTACCCCTGGTGCTTTTTTTTTTTTTTTTTTTTTTAGTAAAAAAATAAAATAGAATAAAAAAAATAAAAAATAAAATGGATATAAAAGATTAGTAAATATAAAAAAAAAAAATAATAAAATAGAATAAAAATTATAAAAAAAAATAATATAAAATAAAAAAAAATAAAAAAATTTTTTTTTTTTAATTAATCATAGCATAGAAAATTTAATGTAATAAAGAATTAAAAAAAAAAATTTCGGTGGGATGTAGTTCACACGATGTTGTGTAGTAGTAGTAGTAGTAAAAACATGATTCACTCACCACCACCATTTAAATCTAAAAATAATAATAATAATAATGATAATAATAAAAATGGAAAAAAAAAAATAAACTCACTCACTTTAAGAGACTTTAAGAGAGAAAGAGAGAAGCAACTAAAATGATCGATATTGTTTTTTTTTTTTTTTTTTTTTTTTTTTTTTGTTTTTATTTTATTTTATTTTATTGAAGTGAACCTCAAAAAAAAAAAAAAATTCAATTCAGTAATTTAAGGGGAGGAGAGGGGAAAAACTTTTTTTTTTTTTGGAGATAACTTGATAATAAAAAAAAATGATAATAATAATAATAATAATAATAATAATAATAATTTCTTATTTTTAATATTAATATTTATTTATTTATTTATTATATTAATATTTATTTATTTATTTATTATATAATTTCAAAACACCATTACTATTAAAAAAAATAAAACTTTTTTATTTTTTAAAATTTTATTAAAATTTTATTTACTTTACTTTTTATTTTAATTATTTTAATCATTTTAATTTAATTATTTTTTATTTTAATTATTTTATTATTTTAATTATTTTATTATTTTAATTATTTTATTATTTTAATTATTTTATTATTTTAATTATTATTATATATATATTTATAAACTAAGGATGATAGAAATTAATAAAAAAAAAAAAAAAAAAAAAGTTTGATTTTTTTTTGGATATTAAATTTATGAGGACTTTTTTTTTCTTTTTTCTTTTTTTTTTTTTTTTTTTATTTTTTATTTTTTATTTTTTATATTTTTAATTTTTTTTTTATACTCTAATTTTTTTATATTCTAATTTTTTAATATTTTATATTTTATATATTTTATATTTTAATTTTTTGATATTTTATAATTTTTGATAGTTTTTTTTTTTTTTTTTTTTTTTTTTTTTTTTTTTTTTTTTTTTTTTTTTTACAATTTTCATATTTTAATAATATATGTTTAAAAAATATATATATATATATTTTATTTCTTTAATTTATCTAACTTTTCTATGGCTTTATTGAATCCTTTAGATGCAGATTTTTCGAAATAAGTAAGTGCAATATTCTTATCAACTGGAACACAATGACCTATTTCATAGCAACAACCAAGTCTATAACTAGATAAAATAAATTAATAAAAATAATTTATAATATTAGTTTAAAAAAAAATAAAAATAAAAATAAAAATAAAAAATTCATTATATTTTATGTGGATATAAAATATCATAACATAAAATAATATAAAATAATATATTATTTAAATATGTTATTTTTATATTATAATAATTTCAATAAAAAAAATAAATAAAATATAAAATAAACAAATATAAAATAATAATAATAAAAAAAAAAATAATTTTTTCCTTATTTTTATTTTTTATAACTTACATGGCTTCTGGTAAACCATCCTCTCCTTCAGCAGAATAGGTAAGCCAGTCAAAATAGGCTTTCTTTTTAATTTCATTGTTAACGGGTTGTTTATCCCACCAAGTTGCTAATTTATATTGAGCTATTTTACTATCCCTAATAGCAGCCATATGTAAATATTTTGCGGCATTGGTAGAAGTATTACCTTCAGAAATTAAGTAGAATTTACCGAGTTCTAAGGCACTTGGAACATGTTCATATTTATCGGCAGCTTCCTTCAATAAACTGATGGTATAATTTTCATTTTTGGTGATACCACCATTTTCATAACCCTTATAGGAAAGTAATGCATATTCGTAGAGACCATCTGGATATTCCTTGGTGGCATTATTTTTACTACGTGTTAACCAGGTGACCGCTTCCTTTGGCGAAATTCTTTCATAAATCTTATATACCTTGAAAGCAGCACCTGGATGATCCTTTAGAGCTGAAAATTTAAAGAAGGAAATAGCCTGCATACGTTTCTTCTTAGAATCCATGTTTTCATAGCAGAGACCAAGATTATAGGTAGATTCCGAAATTAATTGTTGATTTTGCTGCTGTTCAGTATTCTTAAGAACCTTCATGAATAATTGACCAGCTCTTTCATAGTCAGGCTTGTGATGTAAAGCACCTTCAATACCGAATAAATAAAGTTTAGCTAAAATATTACAAGCTTCAATACAATTTTCTTTAACACTTTTCTTTAATAATTTTAAGGCATCATTTAAAATATCAGATTGTTCCTTTGGAATGTCCTTCATTGAGCTAAATAAATGATTACAGAAGAGTACAACCTTATTATGATCCTCTGGGGAAGCCTTCGCCTCATTTCTTCTCTTCTTAAGACTTGCGAGAAGTGTAGCTTCATCCTTCGTATCTAACTTCACAGAGAAAACAATCTTATCTCCAAATGGTGAATTATGATGTGTCCATTTTGGATACCAAGTAACCAATTTACTGGAAACTTTTTCAGGAGGGGATTGAATATCACTATAAAATTTTTCAATTTGAGTATTTCTTATTTGCATTTGTTGTAATTGGTTCTGATATTTTAAAATTTGTTGTTGATTTTGTTGGATTTGAGCATTTAGTTGATAGGTTTGTTGATTCGTAGAATCAAAACTAGTATTTACTGAGTTTCTTGGATGTGAAAGTTGATTGATCATCACTTGATTGTCTAAATTACCCATAATACCTACATTATTAATATTTCTCATATTATTAGTGAGTGCTGAGGGATTATTTAAAATTGTATTATCACTGACATTAACTGGATGAACGGATGGAGAATCAAAACTAACTTGAATACTATCCGAAGAATTATTTATAGCATTATCCATAAAAGATGATGGGGATTGTAAGAAAGAATCATCGATAGTAGTTGTAGTAGTAATTGGTTGTGGTATGTTATTTACATTATCATTGTTTGGAGTAACATTAGTATTACCATTATTTGCTAATAATGAGGATCTTTGATTATTATTGGTTTCAATGAACTCATTGTTGGCAACTTCTTCATCATTAATATTAGAATTTATACCTTCAGAATTACCTACACTATAAGTAAAAGAATTGGCATCTCTGTTTACAGTTTCTGTATTATTATTATTATTATTATTATTATTATTATTGACATTATTATTATTATTATTGACATTATTGACATTATTGTTATTGGTATTAATATTGTTATTATTATTGGTATGATTATTGGCATTGTTATTGATATTATTATTGCTACTTGCATTATTACTATTATTATTGTTACTTGCATTATTATTATTATTATTATTATTATTATTATTATTATTATTATTATTATTATTCAATTCTTGATTTAAAGGAAGACTCATTCTGTTAATATTTACATTTTGATTTGTAATATTGTAACCATTACTTATTCTATTTCTATTTAAATCTTGACTAATTCCTCCATTATGTACTATACTTGTAACATCATCACTAATAATTCTATTTCCAACAGCTACTATAGAAGAACCCTCAAAAGAAATATTTGCATTTCCATGATCTAGAGTAGAATTATTATTATTATTGTTATTAGCTTCAGTAATATTACCTTGAATACCATTACCATTATTAATATAACCTTGATATTCTGGAGATTGATGTTCACTAGCTACTGATTGTGATAAAATCAATTGTTGTTGCTGCTGTTGTTGTTGTTGTTGCTGTTGTTGAAGTTGTTGTTGTTGCTGTTGTTGAAGTTGTTGTTGTTGAAGTTGTTGAAGTTGTTGTTGAAATTGTTGTTGAAATTGAAGTTGAAGTTGTTGTTGTAGTTGAGGGTTTTGTTGAAGTTGTTGTTGTAGTTGAGGTTGTTGCTGAAGTTGTTGTTGAAGTTGTTGTTGAAATTGAAGTTGAAGTTGTTGTTGTAGTTGAAGTTGTTGTTGTAGTTGAGATTGTTGTTGAGGTTGTTGTTGAAGTCGTTGTTGTAATAAAAGACGATTTAATTCATTATTATCAATAATAATAGAATTACTACCATTACCATTATAATTTACAAGAGCAGGTTGAACACCAGTATTATTGTATTGGTTATGCATACCTACTTGATTAGAATTGTTCATTTGATAGGATGAAGAACCAGCAGAGGAAGTGTTAAGTGCACGGTTTAGATTTATTTGACTATTTATATAACTTAGTTCCTGATATCTTCTACGAATATTTTCGGTTTCTTCCCTAAAATCATTTTCACGAATACCATTAATAACATCATATGGAATTTTTTCTTCAACTAAGAAATTAACGGCTTGTTCAACATCATTATTAGCTTTTCTTAAAGCAGCTAAATTATCTTCAGGATTTTCAAATCCCATACTAAAGAGAATTGCTAATAAATCATTTTCCTTATTTGTTGCATTCCTGTTTAATTCAATTTCTTGCTCAGCAATAAATTGATTATCTCTCATATAATCATCAGAAGAAGGTAAGGTACTATTATTAATTGGACGATCATTACTTCTAGATGGTTTATTATTTATAAATGAATTACTTGTCGTTATGGTAAGAAGTTCTTGATTAACTAAATTTTCATTCTTTGTGGATAAATCAACACTATCATTTTGACTTTCATTAAAACTAACGCTAACATCAGCTTTATTCTTACCCTTATTTTGTGTTACTTCTCTTGATATTTCTTTTTCTTCTTCTTCTTCTTCTTCTTTTTGTACATTTAGATTTTGTTGTTTAACTTTCGGTTGTGGTTGGGATTGAGATTGTTGCTCCTTTTCTTCAATTTTATTATTAGATTCAACAACAGTTACTGCTTTATCAGTAGCTATACCAGTTCTAATAGAAGTTTCATCAGAAACAATACTCTTTTTACCTTTAATATCTTCGACTTGTTCCTTTTCTTGTTCTTTTTCTCTCCTGTTAGTAAATATTTTTTTATCATTATCCTTTTGATCTTGAGAAGTAGTAATCTTATCATTATTATTATTATCATCATCATCATTACTATCATCTAAATTATTTGCTTTCAAAATACTATTGAAAATACCTGCATAATCAATTTCTTCATGGAATTCTTTGTTATCACTAATATAATTGAAAAGTTCATTGAATTTTTGTACAATATTTTCAGTAAATTCATCATCATCATCATCATTATTATTATTACCATCATTACTTTTTTCTGTATTACCATTATTATTATTATTATTTGAAATTTGTAATTGATCCCTACTGGAATTCTTATTAATTTTTGAATTTTTATATTCTCTTTCATCTTCAATAGTTTGTTTAGTAGTGGAAGTTCTCTTAACACCTCCGGATTCCTCAGCATCATTATTCATGATGACACGAGCAGAAGAACCTGTGTTAGAAATACTACTAATATCACTTAAACTATTCATACTACAAACAGAATGATGTAAACTTTCAAAATCATAACCACTGTTACCGGAATTTCTACTAAATTCTCTAATAATATCACCATTTTTATTTAATTCATTTAAAACTTCAATACTTTTCTTACTTAAACCACGACAAATATCACTACCAGAAATATTTCTTATACTTAACTGATGAATAATGATACTTGACTTTCTAGTAAATTCTTCCGTAACATCTTGTTTACTCTTAACAGCACTTACACTTCTTGGAATGAAAATATTTTCATCGATCTTAGTTGGTTCAACTGGAGCACTCGCTGGTGCATTTTCATCAATACTAATATTATCGGTAATAATTCTTAATTCTTGATTTTGATTTTCAATTGCTGATTCTTTTAATTCCTTATCTCTATTAATTTCATCCATAATAGGCTTAACAGTCTTATTACCTTCTAATGTAGTTTTTTCTAATTCTTCGATTAAATGATCATCAAGATCTTCTTTATCATTACTATCATTAAATTCTCCATTTAAAACCGAATTAACATGATCATTAACTTGATCATGAAGTTCTTTAAGAATAATACTATTATTACTTAAATCAATTTCATCTGAATCATCTCCAGAGTTATAAGCATCATAATCAAATGATAATGATAATGATGCAAATGATGATCCAGCTAAATCAAGTAAACTGTTAACCTTATTATCACGAGGTTTACTAGTGTTTGCATCATTATCATTACTATCATTATTAAATAAATAATCAGACATATTCATTAAGCTTTTAAGTATATCATCATCAACTAAATCACTACTTTCCTTATTATGTGATTCATCTATATCAAAAAGTAATGAAAGTTTTGGCGGTTTTACATCTTCTTGACTTTGGTGAGCAGCTAAATTAGACAAACTACTTAATACTGGTTGATCATCTTCTGGAGATGCTGGTCGTTGTTGAGCTAAACTTGATAAACCACTTAATACTGGTTGAGCATCTTCTGGAGATGCTGGTCGTTGTTGCGCTAAACTTGATAAACCACTTAATACTGGTTGAGCATCTTCTGGAGATGCTGGTCGTTGTTGAGCTAAACTTGATAAACCACTTAATACTGGTTGAGCATCTTCTGGAGATGCTGGTCGTTGTTGAGCTAAACTTGATAAACCACTTAATACTGGTTGAGCATCTTCTGGAGATGCTGGTCGTTGTTGAGCTAAACTTGATAAACCGCTTAATATTGGTTGAGCATCAACAGGAGATGATGGCTGTTGTTGAGCTAAACTTGATAAGCCACTTAATACTGGTTGAGTACCTTCTGGAGATGATGGTCGTTGTTGAGCTAAACTTGATAAACCACTTAATACTGGTTGAGCATCTTCTGGAGATGCTGGTCGTTGTTGAGCTAAACTTGATAAACCGCTTAATATTGGTTGAGCATCAACAGGAGATGATGGCTGTTGTTGAGCTAAACTTGATAAGCCACTTAATACTGGTTGAGTACCTTCTGGAGATGATGGTCGTTGTTGAGCTAAACTTGATAAACCACTTAATACTGGTTGAGCATCTTCTGGAGATGCTGGTCGTTGTTGAGCTAAACTTGATAAACCGCTTAATATTGGTTGAGCATCAACAGGAGATGATGGCTGTTGTTGAGCTAAACTTGATAAGCCACTTAATACTGGTTGAGTACCTTCTGGAGATGATGGTCGTTGTTGAGCTAAATTAGATAAACTGCTTAATACTGGTTGAGCATTAACTGGGGATGCTGGTTGTTGTTGAGCTAAACTTGATAAGCTACTTAATACTGGCTGAGCATTAACTGGAGATGATGGCTGTTGTTGAGCTAAACTTGATAAATCACTTAATACTGGTTGAGCATCAACAGGAGATGATGGCTGTTGTTGAGCTAAACTTGATAAACTACTTAATACTGGTTGAGCATCAACAGGAGATGATGGTTGTTGTTGAGCTAAACTTGATAAACCACTTAATATTGGTTGAGCATTAACTGGGGATGCTGGTTGTTGTTGAGCTAAACTTGATAAACCACTTAATACTGGTTGAGCATTAACTGGGGATGCTGGTTGTTGTTGAGCTAAACTTGATAAACCACTTAATACTGGTTGAGCATTAACAGGAGATGATGGTTGTTGTTGAGCTAAACTTGATAAACCACTTAATACTGGTTGAGCATCAACAGGAGATGATGGCTGTTGTTGAGCTAAACTTGATAAACCACTTAATATTGGTTGAGCATCTTCTGGAGATGAAGGTTGTTGTTGAGCTAAATTAGATAAACTACTTAAAACTGGTTGAGCATCAACAGAAGATGATGGCTGTTGTTGAGCTAAACTTGATAAACCACTTAATACTGGTTGAGCATCAACAGGAGATGATGGCTGTTGTTGAGCTAAGCTTGATAAACCACTTAATATTGGTTGAGCATCAACAGGAGATGATGGTTGTTGTTGAGCTAAACCAGATAAACCACTTAATACTGGTTGAGCATTAACTGGGGATGCTGGTTGTTGTTGAGCTAAACTTGATAAACCACTTAATACTGGTTGAGCATCAACAGGAGATGATGGTTGTTGTTGAGCTAAACTTGATAAACCACTTAATACTGGTTGAGCATTAACTGGAGATGCTGGTTGTTGTTGAGCTAAACCAGATAAACTACTTAATACTGGCTGAGCATTAACTGGAGATGATGATGGCTGTTGTTGAGCTAAACTTGATAAACTACTTAATACTGGTTGAGCATCTTCTGGAGATGAAGGTTGTTGTTGAGTTAAACTTGATAAACCACTTAATACTGGTTGAGCATCAACAAGAGATGATGGTTGTTGTTGAGCTAAACTTGATAAACTACTTAATATTGGTTGAGCATTAACTGGGGATGATGGTTGTTGTTGAGCTAAACTTGATAAACCACTTAATACTGGTTGAGCATCAACAGAAGATGATGGCTGTTGTTGAGCTAAACTTGATAAACCACTTAATACTGGTTGAGCATCAACAGGAGATGATGGCTGTTGTTGAGCTAAACTTGATAAACCACTTAATATTGGTTGAGCATCAACTTGAGATGCTGGTTGTTGTTGAGCTAAACTTGATAAACCACTTAATACTGGTTGAGCATCTTCTGGAGATGCTGGTCGTTGTTGAGCTAAACTTGATAAACCACTTAATACTGGTTGAGCATCTTCTGGAGATGAAGGTTGTTGTTGAGTTAAACTTGATAAACCACTTAATACTGGTTGAGCATTAACTGGGGATGCTGGTTGTTGTTGAGCTAAACCTGATAAACCGCTTAATACTGGTTGAGCATCAACAAGAGATGAAGGTTGTTGTTGAGACAAACTTGATAAGCCGCTTAATACTGGTTGAGCATCAACAAGAGATGATGGCTGTTGTTGAGCTAAACCAGATAAACTACTTAATACTGGTTGAGCATCAACAGGAGATGATGGTTGTTGTTGAGCTAAACCAGATAAACTACTTAATACTGGTTGAGCATCAACAAGAGATGATGGCTGTTGTTGAGCTAAACTTGATAAACCACTTAATACTGGTTGAGCATCAACAGGAGATGATGGCTGTTGTTGAGCTAAACTTGATAAACCACTTAAAACTGGTTGAGTATCAACAGGAGATGCTGGTTGTTGTTGAGCTAAATTAGATAAACTACTTAATACTGGTTGAGCATCTTCTGGAGATGATGGTCGTTGTTGAGCTAAACTTGATAAACCACTTAATACTGGTTGAGTATCAACTTGAGATGCTGGTTGTTGTTGAGCTAAACTTGATAAACCACTTAATACTGGTTGAGCATCTTCTGGAGATGCTGGTTGTTGTTGAGCTAAACTTGATAAACCACTTAATACTGGTTGAGCATCTTCTGGAGATGCTGGTTGTTGTTGAGCTAAATTAGATAAACTACTTAATACTGGTTGAGCATCTTCTGGAGATGATGGTCGTTGTTGAGCTAAACTTGATAAACCACTTAATACTGGTTGAACATCTTCTGGAGATGATGGCTGTTGTTGAGCTAAACTAGATAAACCATTAAATGATTGTTGGGCTGATAAACCAGATAAACCACTATATGATGTTGATGGTGGTAATTGATTTTGTGTTAAACCCGATAAGCTAGCTAAAATTGGTTGTTCATTTTCTTCAGTCTTTTTAGAATTATCTTCTTCAGTAAAAGTAGGTAAAGATGATGTATTTGATTTAACAAGAGTTGAAACAGTAAAATTACGTGAATCTTTCAAAGTATTCAATAATTCATTATTATTATTATTATTATTATTATTATTATTATTAACCTTTGGGTCACTAGTTTCATTAATATCATTCAAAACAGAGAAAGGAATCTTACTTTTTTCCAACTTTTCAGATTCAGGAACTTCTAATTTGATATCGGTACTCTTTGAATTCACAAATTTCAAATTATTAATATCAACTCTACTAATATTAGTACTCTTTGAAGTAATAGAGGATGCAGGTGAAATTTGTGATTGTTGAGTATCATTTAGCATTAAACTTGTACTTCTTGGGAAATGGTTACTAACAAACTTGTTAATACTTCCACCTCTTTCTACTACTTTCTTTATTTTTTCCTTATCCCCTTCATTGATGAGAACAGGTGAATTTTTATTGACAATTAATTGATTAAGATCACTTAATTCAGTAGTGGTAACACTTTCCTTATCATTTTCAGCTAACTGATGTAAAGCATCTAATCCAACATTACTATTGTCATTAGTATCCTGAGCTAATCCACTAAGTGATGGTTGAGCAGCTAATGATGATGATGGTTGTAATTGACCTAATCCTGATAAACCACTAAATGAGGGTTGAACTGCTATTGATGATGGTGGTTGTAATTGACCTAAACCTGATAAACCACTAAATGAGGGTTGAGCTGTTATTGATGATGGTGGTTGTAATTGACCTAAACCTGATAAACCACTAAATGAGGGTTGAGCTGCTATTGATGATGGTGGTTGTAATTGACCTAAACCTGATAAACCACTAAATGAGGGTTGAGCTGTTATTGATGATGGTGGTTGTAATTGACCTAAACCTGATAAACCACTAAATGAGGGTTGAGATGCTATTGATGATGGTGGTTGTAATTGGCCTAAACCAGATAAACCACTAAATGAGGGTTGAGCTGCTATTGATGATGGCGGTTGTAATTGATTTAAACCAGATAAACCATTTAATGATTGAATAGCTTCTGGTGATGGATGTTGTGGTTGTGGTTGTGGTTGTTTTAATTGTTGTGGTTGTGGTTGTTGTGATTGTTGTGGTTGTGGTTGTGGTTGTGGTTGTGGTTGTTTTAATTGTTGTGGTTGTGGTTGTTGTGGTTGTTGTGGTTGTTGTGGTTGTGGTTGTAATTGTTGTGGTTGTTGTGATTGTAATTGTTGTGGTTGTTGTGGTTGTTGTGGTTGTGGTTGTAATTGTGGTTGTAATTGTGGTTGTTGTGATTGTAATTGTTGTGGTTGTTGTGGTTGTTGTGGTTGTGGTTGTGGTAGTGGTTGTGGTTGCAATTGTTGTGGTTGTGGTTGTGGTTGTTGTGGATAATGCTGTTGAGCTAATTCATATTGAGTACTAAAACCGGCATTATCGTTACCATCAACATTTTTAACTAATTGATTAAGATCACTTGTAGCACTTTCAGTTGCAGTTGCATTTTTAGTTAATTCATTAAGAGAATTTAAGTTATTATTAGCATTATCACTAGCATTATTAGCTAATTGACGAAGGGAACTTAAATCATTATTAGAATTAACATTTGTATCATCATTAGCATTTTTAGCCATCTGATTAAGAGAACTTGAATCATCATTAGTGTTGTCATTAGTTGCTTCCTGAGCTAATTGACTTAAAGCATTAAGTGAAGAAGGATTATCATTAGCAGTATTTTCATTAGAGATTTTATTTAAAGCAGTAAGACCGGATAAATTATCTTCTCTTTTAGTTGATGATGGTGAGAGTTCATCATGATTTGATGAAGATTGATTTGGAACATTTACAACAGAATTATTCATACCATTCGTATTTGTCAAATCAGTTTGATTTGAATTACTACTTCCTTGAGTTGCATCCGTTGTTGTTACTGGATCATTATTCTCAGTAGATGGAGATTGTAATTGATCTTCCAAATTATTCGTTGAAAATGATGGTACGGATTCTCCTGTTAATTCTTTGGTAGTAGATTCTTCACTATTTTTACTTTCATTACTATTATTAACTTGAATATTATTAAGTGTACCAGTTAATTGTACCTCATTGTTAACAGTTACTGAATCTTCACTTCTATCCTCATCATTAGCAATTGGAGTAGTAGTCAATTGAACCCTTCCATTAGTAGCATTGTTAGTACTATTTGGTAAATAATTTATATTATTATTATTATTACCATTATTATTATTATTACTATTATTACTATTATTATTATTATTATTATTATTATTATTAGGATGATTAGGATGATTAGGATTAGAATTAGGATTATTAGAATTTAATTGACCTTGTAATTGATTATTAAAGTTCATCATATTAACTTGATTTAATAATTGTTGACGTTGACGTTGATTTAATAATTGTAGTTGCTGTTGATTTATAAGAAATGCTACATTTTGTGGATTTAATTGAGCAAAAGCTACATTATTTGGTATGGCATATAAACGACCACCTTGTATTATTACAGGTTGACCTTGTTGCATTGGAATATTTGATGGTAAAATAATATTGTTGAAATTATTGTCATTGTTATTATTACCATTATTATTATTACCATTATTATTATTACCATTATTATTATTACCATTATTATTATTGCCATTATTATTATTGCCATTATTATTATTACCATTATTATTATTACCATTATTATTATTACCATTATTATTATTATTACCATTACTATTATTAACATTATTATTGTTATTACTACCTATATTATTGTTGTTGTTTTCGTTATTGTTATTATTATTATTAGTAGTAGAGGAAGTGGTTTTATTACTATTGTTATTAGATATATTAGATGGTTTATTCTTATTAATTTCATGAGTATTACTAGTTGATTTTTTATCATTGGATTTATTTGTTTTTCTATGTGTACTAAAGAGACGTTTAGCAATATTTTTCATTTGTTTTGGCTTTAAAGAAAAATCATGAGAAGATTCATTACTTGATACTGAACTTCTATTTTTATTATTTTTATTTTTATTATTATTACTGGAGGTGGAAGTACTAGTACTAGTACTAGTAGTGGTTGTAGTAGTAGAATTTGAGACTTGTTGAGTTTGTGGTATTGGTTGACTTTGAGATGGTTGATTTTGAGATGGTTGTGTTTGTGGTGTTGGTTGATTTTGTGATGGTTGTGTTTGAGATGGTTGTGTTTGTGGTGTTGGTTGATTTTGTGATGGTTGACTTTGTGATGGTTGATTTTGTGATGGTTGATTTTGTGTATTAGGTTGATTTTGTGATGACCGAGCTTGAATCTGTTGATTTTGTTGATTTCTTATAATATTTTGCCTATTAATAGCTTGAACTTGTTGTAATTGTAATTGATGCATTTGTTGAAGATGTTGAAGTTGTCGTTGCAATTGAAGTTGTTGAATTTGTTGCAATTGAATTTGTTGTATTTGTTGTGGAGAAAGTTGAATTTTGGAATTATTAATTCGATTGTCCAACAAGATTTGATTATTATTAAGTATATTTTGATTTAATTGTAATTGACTTAAATCATTCATTGGTATTCCATTCAAATTCATAGCTTGCATCTGAAATTGCATATTACCTACTACAGGATTCATCATTTGCATTTGCATTGGATTTATAGATTGACTCATTCGATTCATATTTGAAATCATTGCTTGGCTCATAACAGGACTCATTTGTTGACTCATTTGATTCATCATCGGATTCACATTATTCATACTAACCATCCCATTATTATTAATAGAAGAATTAACGGCATTAGCATTTCTGCCATTTTCATTATTTTCATTATTTTCACCTAACATTTTCTTCTATTTATATTATAAAAAATTTTCTATATTTATATATTTTTTTAAAAATAATAAATAAAAACAATAAAATTTAGTAATCTTGAAAAGTTTATAGTTGAAATATATAGAAATTTGCCTAATATCTTCCCATTTTCAAATTTAAATATATATATATTATTATTATTATATATTAAATATTAAAATATAATAAAAAAAAAAAAAAAAGGCTTATATTACCATTTAATATTTTTTTTTATATTAATTTGAAAAACATAAAGTATTAAATTTATATATATTCTTTACTACAATTTTAAAAGTTTTCTATTTTAAAATTATATATTGTAAATAATTTATTTAAAATTTTTATATTTATTTCTTTATTATCCTTAGTTTTTAAATTATTATTTTAAAAAATGAATTTTAAACTTTTTAGTTTCACTGATAAAAATAAAAAGATTGAAAAGTTATTTGAATTTTTTTATTTTTGTCTCTACTTTTTACAAATGAAAAAGAAAAAAAAAACAACTTCAAAACTTTTAATCTTTGAATTCTTTTTAAATTTAATTAAATCAATAAGGTTGAATTTTTTTATTCAGTTCTTTTTATTATTATTATTTTTTTTTTTATATTATTTTTAAAATTAATTAAATCAATTATTAAAGTTGAAATTTTTATTTAGTTCTTTTGATTAAATTTTGGTTTTTGTTTTTATTTATTTATTTTTTTTTTTTTTTGTTCTTGTTTTAGTTTTTTATTTTTTTTTTGCATATAAAAAAAATTAATACTAAAAAAAAATAATTACTTTTAAATATTAATTTTTTTTAAAAAAAAAAAACTAAAAAATAAAATAAAACAAATGTTTATATTAAAATGATTAGATGATTACTTAATAATTATATTATTATTTATTATTTGTAATATTATAATATTAAATTTGTTTATTGCTTTTTATTAATATTTATTATTATTAGTAGTAGTAGTATTATTAGTATTGTAATTGAATTTATATTATTATTTAAATACTAATCAATTTTATTGTATAAACAACACCTTTTAAAATTTAAAAATATTATTTCTTATTATTGGTATAAGTTCTTATATTTGTAAAGATTACTATTCTAATAAAATGTATATATATAAATCATAATATAAAAGATATATTTAAATATATATATATATATATATAAAAAAAAAAAAAAAAAAAAAAAAAAAAAAAAAATTAGCAAATATAGAATAATGTAATATTTATAATTTACATTATTAATAAATTATAAAATTTTATTTCTAAACATAAGAAAAAAAAAAATAAAGTAATATTGAATGCTTACTTTCTAAATTATATAAAAAAAATTATCAATTTATTATAAGATTTTTCCATTATATATATATATATATATTGTAAATTAAGATCTATATATTTTTTAAAGAAAAAGTCCTATTTATACAATGAAAATATATATATATATATAAACAAATTATCCTTTTTATTAATTAGAAGAATAAAAATTTATATATACATATACTTTTAATCTTTAATATTTATATTATTATTATTATTATAATTTTTCTTTTCAGAAATAATCTTTTACTTTCTTTTTTTTATTTTTTATTTATTACTTATAAAATTTAATCTTTATGAAAAATAATAAATAAAAAAAAAAAAAAAAAAAAAAAAAGAAAAAGAATAAGAAAAATGAAAAATGAAAAATGAGAAAAGATTAACAAAAAAAAAAATATGAAAGAATAAAAATGTTTATATATATATTAATATTAAAGAATAAAGTTTGGAAATATTCTTCAAAATATAAAACATATAAATCTATATATAAAAAAAAAAAAAATTCATATATAAAATTATGAACAACTTCAAATATAAATAAAAACATATAATTAAATTTTTTTTTTGTTGTTTTTTTTTTTACATTTTTATTTTTAATAAAATAAAAAGTTTGAACTTTAAATATAAAAAATATAATATAATAATATATATAAAATAGAAATAATATATATTAAAAATATAATCTATCTATGTAAATTATAATATAATATAAATAAAAATATATAATATAATATATATAACAATAAAAAATTAGCATAAATTAAAATTGAGTAACAATATATTTACTACAGAATTAAAGTTTAATTTATAATAAAAAATATTTTGAAATTGAGCTTTTTAATTTAATTGCTTGAAGAAGCTTTAATTCCAAAGTTTGTTTTATATAGAGGAGGAGAAGCATATCTATATCTCTATAGGCAACAATAACTATTTTATTTTATTTACTTTAGGATATAATGAAAAGGACGAAAAAAAAAAACAAAAAATTAAATAATTAAATAAAAAATTAAATATATATATATTCATTTTTTTATTTTATTTTGTCTATTATAATTATCTTTAAAAAATTGATTTGTTATAAATAAAATTAGTTATAGGTTAGGTGTAAATCAAATTTAATATCTTATCTATCTATTTATTTTTTAAAAAAAGTAATATTCAAACTAAAATTTTTTTTTTTTTTTTTGTTTGTATGAAATTAAGTTTCAAATACATTTAATACATTTATGAAGCAGAACTTTATTACTATTTATTTATATTAAAAATTCAATCTTGGTTTAATATTGAAATTAATAAAATGTCCTAAACATAAAAAAAAAATAAAAAGTAATTAATAATAAATAATTTAATAATAAATAATAAATAAAAAAAAGACTATTTATTAATAAATAATAAATAATAAATAATAAAAAGACTATTTATTAATAAATAATAAATAATAAATAATAAAAAGACTATTTATTAATAAATAATAAATAATAAATAATAAATAATAAATAATAAATAATAAATAATAAATAATAAATAATAAATAATAAATAATAAATAATAAATAATAAATAATAAATAATAAATAATAAATAATAAATAATAAATAATAAATAATAAATAATAAATAATAAATAATAAATAATAAATAATAAATAATAAATAATAAATAATAAATAATAAATAATAAATAATAAATATCAATATTAAATCTCAACATTACACAAAAAATTATAATAGTAATTTTATTGTTATCTTTTTTTTTTTTTTGGATTTTTAAAAGTTTATATTTATTAAAAAAAAAAAATTATTTTTTTCTTTATATGTAAACATTAATAAAAATATTTGAATTCATATTAATTTATTGAATAATAACTTTAAATCTATGAAATAATTAAGAAATTAAGTTTATTTAATTTATTTAATATATTAATTTTAATTTATTATTTAAAATGACATAATTTCTATTTTAATATATTTTGTGTTACGATCACTGTAACAAATAAAATTTAAAAAACTTTAAAAATAAAATATGGTATATTTAATTGGTTTTGATAAAAATATATATAATTATATATATTATTATTTAATTCATAAAGCATATATATTTAATGGTTTATATCATAAAAAAATAATTCATTTATTTATTTATTTAGAATGTGTTGCATTTTGTAATATGACTTTCACATTTTTGATTTAAAGCCATAATTTTTTTAAATTCTTTAATACAATAATAAATAAATAAATAAATTATAATATGTTTTAAATATTTTCTTAATTATTTTTTAACAAAAAGGACTGAATAATAAATAATTAAATATATATAACTAACTAATAAATAATAAATAATAAATAATAAATAATAAATAATAAATAATAAATAATAAATAATAAATATCAGATAAAAAAAAAAAAGATATATTTAATTATTTATTATTTATATCTAATTATTTAATTAATATTAATTATTCTGAATAAATAATTTAATAACAAATAATAATAGAAAAACAAAATGTTTTAATTTAAAATTTTTTAAAAAATTATAAAATATACTATTTATTTAAAAAGCTTTTAAGTGAAACTAATCGAAGAAAAAATTAAATCATTGTTAAAAAAATATATATATTTCATTTTTTACCTAAATTAAATATTTCAAAATAATTGTTTTATTATTATTATTGTTATTATTATCATTATTATTGTTATTATTATATTTTTATATTAATATCGTTAATTTTATGATTATTATATAATTAATCTTCATGAAAATTAATATAAAGATTTTCTTTTTTTTTTTTACTTTTCTCAAATTTTTAATATTTTATTTTTAATGAATATTTAAGGAATATATTTTTTTATTTTTTTGTAAGATATATAAACCTTCAAGAATATTTTATTTTATTTATAAATATATATATAGTGAAAATTTCAAAAAATATGTTATTTTTTAAGAATTATATATATATACATTCTTAAAATAAATATAAAAGAATAATAAAATTAAAAAAAAAAAAAATTAAAAAATAATCTTTAACCCTAATTTGAGATTATTTATATATATATTAACTTATTTAATAAAATTTTAAAGCGCCACATTTTCTGGAATGTAATACTCCCATTTATTTATTTCAAGTAATAATAAACAAAATATTTAATATTTATTGATTAAACAAATAAAGTGATAATAAATTTATTTATCTTAAAATAGAAATATTAAAAATTAATTAAAATAAAAAATAAAAAATAATAATAAATTAAGATTGATATTGGACATTATGGATATCAAGTAAATAAATAAGTAAATAAATAAATAAATAAATAAATAAATAAATAATTATAAAAACAACAAAAAGAGTACAATCTAAAAAATAATAATAATAATAATAACTATTATAATTATCTATTATTATTAATTATTATTATAAAATAATCATTTATTAATATTAATGAAAACAAGTAAATGCTTATATTATAAAATGTAGTAGATGATATTTAAATAAATAAAATAAGTAAAAAACAAAACAAAACAAAACAAAACAAAAATTTAAATAAATGATAAATATTTAAAAAGATATTACATGAAAATGTCCTATTTTAAAATTTATATTATTTTTTTATATTTTTTATATTTTTTATTTTTTATATTTTTATTTTTTATATTTAATTTATTTTTATTAAATAGTTACTATTTAATATAAAATATAGAAAATATATTACAGTATAGAATACAATATATAGGACATTTATAATGTTATTATAATGTTAATATATACAGAATAAGAATATCTCAAATTAATTATAAAATCAAATTAAAAAAAAAAAAAAAAAAAAAGCATAATTAAAAAATTTAATTTAAATTTTGTATTAAATATATATGGGAAATCATCAATTTTATAATAATAAAAAAAATAAAAAAAGATGATGAAATAATTAATAAATATTATTAATAAATACTCATATCATTAATAAAGAGAATATTATTATTAATAAATACTCATATATCATTAATAAAGAGAATATTATTATTAATAAATACTTATAAATAAAGAGAATATTATTATTAATAAATACTCATATCATTAATAAAGAGAATATTATTATTAATAAATACTCATATCATTAATAAAGAGAATATTATTATTAATAAATACTCATATCATTAATAAAGAGAATATTATTATTAATAAATACTCATATCATTAATAAAGAGAATATTATTATTAATAAATACTCATATCATTAATAAAGAGAATATTATTATTAATAAATACTCATATCATTAATAAAGAGAATATTATTATTAATAAAAACTCATATCATTAATAAAGAGAATATTATTATTAATAAATACTCATATCATTAATAAAGAGAATATTATTATTAATAAATACTCATATCATTAATAAAGAGAATATTATTGTTAATAAATACTTATAAATAAAGAGAATATTATTATTAATAAATACTCATATCATTAATAAAGAGAATATTATTGTTAATAAATACTTATAAATAAAGAGAATATTATTATTAATAAATACTCATATCATTAATAAAGAGAATATTATTATTAATAAATACTCATATCATTAATAAAGAGAATATTATTATTAATAAATACTTTGCTACATTGTTTTATTAATAAAGAGAATATTATTGTTAATAAATACTCATATTTATTAATGAAAACAAGTTTTTAATAATAATATTTTCTTTATTAATAATATAATATCCATAATTAAGATTAAATTTTATAGCTATGAGTAAATTTTTTTTAATCATTAAATATTAATATTTATTATTAGTTAGTTAAAAACAATTTCAATATAAAGAATTCATAACTAACTCAGTAGTTGAAGAGAACTATCAGTTTACTCTATATTTAGTTGTAAATATAAATATATAAATATATATATATATATTTATATTTTTTATTATGTGGTGTATTATTATTATTATTATTATTGTTGTTGTTAAGAGTCAGGAATTTATGGTTTATAATCAGGTCAAGTTTATTACTATTAACCTCAATATTTTCATTCAACTTCATTCATTGATTCGACTACGTTCACTCTCGGGTGATCTCGAGCCTCTACGCAGCTTCACTTCGTTACGTGCTCGATCTCTCACTCCCCTTCTTTCTCTTGGTCTCATTTAAACATTCATTTGTTTCATTCAATATTTTCAGTTTTTTTTTGGGCATTTAAAACCATACTATTTTTAGCATATATTTGTATAAAAACCATACCATTTTAACATTTATTAATATAGACTCCAAAAAATATAGATATATCAACAGCATGGTTTTTAACATATATTTAGCATAAAACCCTATATGTTTATTAATAATTTGGAGCCTATATTAATTGATAATAAAACAACTATGATTATATATAAACCATATATGTTTGAATGTTTAATAAACCATAAAACTTGATATTTTAATTAACAATATAGCTGTTATGTTTATATGAACTATATGGTTTTATCGTTAATATTAGCAATATATGCATATGTTTATCAATTAACAACATAGCTTTTTGGGAACATTAATAATAATATAGGCATACATTGCTAATATAGGTGTATTTAGTTACTATCATTTAATTATTCTAAATTCTAAATTAAATACTTTAATAATATTAATACATTATGGCTTATACATTATATATAATACAATGTGTTTCAATACATTTTAAAGCTTATTTTTTCATAATATTTCACATATTCTATAATTCCTCCTTAAACCAAGTTGTTCTATAATGAATAAATTGTTTATTGGTGAAAATGTGAAGATAAAATTATCCTATTTTATGATATTGTTAACTTGATATTATTACATTATTATCTATTTCAATTCTAAATTAACCTTTGATTTTATAGGAATAAAATAATTTTACATTTTATTAATTTCTTTAATTCCAATTCCAATTTAAATATTGTTAAAAAATTTTTCTTAAAATATATTTATAATCTAATAATTTCCCCCTTAAAACAAAATATATAATATTATTACACCATTTATATTAGATGTATTTAAAGCATCTCTTATAATATATGATTTATATAATACCATTTATATGATGGAAACCTTTCTCTTGAAGGGTGATATTATACCATCTCAATTTGTGTATGAATGCCTCTTATATATTGGGTTTTTTGCATCACTTTTCAAATTATAATCCACTTTGAAGATAAGCGCTATCTTTTTATATATATTTTCACTTTGAAGTTTTAGTGATAACTATTAACATAAATTGTTAATTATATATCGGGTGTACTTCATAAATTATAACTTTGTTGTATAAAAATTGATAACATTTATACCTAAATTATATTTATCAAGCCATTTAAACTTATTAGTAAATAATGAAAAATTTTTTCATATTTTTATTCATTTCCAATAAAAAGTATAATTTTTTTTTTTAATAATCGATACATAGAATCAGTAAAGTAAGCTTTCCTTTAATATATATATTTTTTTTAATAATTGACACATGGAATCAGTAAAGTAAGCTTTCCTTTAATATATATATATATATATTTATATATATATATATTTTTTTTTAAGTTCTATATTTTATTTTTGTCTATTTCACTTTAAAATCAAAAAATTTCTAAAAATGATTTTAATTATATTTGAAATTTTTTCATTATTAAAATATTAATGATAGAAAGTTTAATCATTCAAACATCTTGAATATCTTGCCCTCAATATGTATAGTTTGTAGATGGAATAAAGGTCATCTATTTGTATTTAACGCATGGTTTATATTTATTATTTTATTATACCTTTCATCATGAAGGTATGTAATTATGATTATATTAAATTAGTTATTTTTAAACTCCATTTCAACACTAGGTTTAATAATGCTATTATAGTTAGAATGTATCCCATTCCACGCTAGGAATTACCATTCTATTATATTTCCCTTGAATATTTGGAATATTATATTTTAAATTATCTTGTAAGGGATCTCTCTGACATATAATCTCCTCCATTATTGTAATTTATATTTATATATATATATATAAGAGTTAAACAAACTATACTTTAAATAATATATTTTGTGGTTTAACAAAAATCATTATTTATTTATATGATTGTTAAATATCTTTTTAATGTATATCATTAAATGGTGTTTTATATATTCATGGAGTGGAAATAGAAGATTCCTTTATGTATAAGATTTATTACATTACTAATAGTCAAGAGTTTTATTTATCAAAGTATCAAATTAATAATTTTTAATTTTAAAGTCTCCTATATGAAGATCTATAATTTGCTATTATATACGTTTAAGGTTTTTTTTTTCCCTATTAAATTAATATTGTTATATTTTTTGGAGTTATATTTTTTAAATTGACATAATAAGCAGCTTTTATCATAATTTAAAATTCAATTAATGTTTTTTTTTTTTTTTTTTTTTTTTTTTTTTTTTTTGACATAATATTGTTTCCAGCAAAAGATTCTTTTGCTAAGAATCTTTTTAAGAGTCAGATGAGACGTTTAATCGATTAAGAGTCAGGAATTTATGGTTTATAATTAGGTCAACTTTATTAATATACTTTATGATAACGAGTTACTATCATTTTCTAAATTCTAAATCAAATGTTTTTA
>JACVTC010000113.1:410000-425000 GCA_016946835.1 Neocallimastix lanati (nom. inval.) | reverse complement strand
CCCTTACAACAAGCCTTGGAAGTTAAGTATTATTAAGTTTTCAATACGTTTATAGCAACTTACTTCTATGACCTAAATGAAGAATCTTCATTAATACATTATATATGGGAAGAGAGTCATACAATTTTTTTTTTAAGATCGTCCAAAAAAAAAAAAGCAAGGTTAAGTAAGTATCTTCATTTTCAAATTTTCGTCTTTAACATATAATTCTTAATGAATTGTAAAAGACCTTATACATTCTTCTCGACTACGAAATCCATGTTGTTCAGGTCTTATAAATCCTTTTGATCAATTCCATATTTAGAGATTCCATTAGCAATGATTATTTTTTTTTTTTTTTTTTCACCGACAATTTTTAATTCATTATTGATATGGGAGATGTCACGATAGTTATCATATAATCTGATGGATCGCCCTTTTTTTATGAATAGAAACTATCGATTGCGTTATTCCATGATTTTTTGGAAATCAACCTTCCAAATACGATTGAATTAAGGCTTTGAGACAATTTAAAACCAGATATAATATTACTATTATTATTTTCACTAGATTCTTCTAAATCATTTTTTTTTTTTTTTTACCAAGGAATCAAAAGCTTTGAAGAATCCAATTCCATTAAAAATTCCATTCAGGACCATAAGCTTTAAAGTTAAAGGGGGTAGATAAAATTGCCTCACTAATTACTTCACTATTTTTATATCTTGGTTAATTTCCCATTTTATTAACCTTGGATTTCTCAAATTCATAAGTGGAATCAGAATCTTTCCTGAAAATTTTTAGAAAAACGATGCCCTAAAGAATGCCAAACTTTTAAAAAAATTTTTTCTATCTGTAGAAGAAACTAATTCATTATTATTATTTTTAATAGGATGGGAAGACCGTGAAAGATGGATTATTTAATTTTTTTTTTTTTTTTTTTTTTTTTTTTCATTCTTTTTTTTTTTATCCATTTCCATGATTTCCGACTATCATTTTTTTTAAGAGTTAATGAGCATTCCATCTTTATCCAATATAAATGTTTTTTTTTTTTTTTTTTTTTTTTCTAAACTTATTACATTTTTTTTTTCATGAATTGATTCACATAGTCTATTATATGAGTGAACAATTTTTTTTTTTTTAGCAAATTCATTGGAATCACCTACAAATTTTTGATGATTAATTTGTTTATACGTTTAAAATGTTTTAGCCTTTTGAAAACCATAAAATATAAAATATTTTCCCTGGGGGACATGTTTAACATCGTTTTTTTTTTTTTTTTTTTTTATAATTTCTGTTGATGAAATATCATCGATCGATAGGATCCTTAACAAAAAAAAAAAAAAAAAAAAAAAAAAAAAAAAAAAAAAAAAATATCCATCACTATATAAAAATAAGCCACCACTATATCTTTTTTTTTTTTTTTTACATTTACCAAAAAATATGCTTTTTTTTTTTTTTTTTTTTTTTTTTTATTATTATTATTATTTTAGACAGAGAGACAGAGAAGAGAATACACTTTCATAATTTTATTAATTTTATTATAAAAAAAAATACATAGTAGGTAAAAAAAAAAAAAAAAAAAAAAAAAAAAAAAAAAAGTACATTTGAAATTAAAAAATAAAAAAAAAAAGTTAAAAAAATAAAAAAAATAAAATAAAAAATAAAAAAGCTCAAAAAAATACTATGTATTTCGGCAAGTTGTACTACTATGTGGGAATTCTCCTTTCCTACCAAATAAAAAAAATAAAAAAAATAAAACCTAGAAGTAACATCATTTAAGATAGATCGTGTGATATCCACTAAACTCTCCCTGGATTCATCATTTATTGAACTACTAAGTCGAAATTCACCCTTTATAGAAATAGATTGATGATCCTGAATTATCATCTATGCCATTTGATATATATAATATATAATATATATTTTAATTACAGCAAACTTGTTTCATATTTATAATTAATAAAATACATGTAATAAAAAAAAAAAAAAAAAATAAAAATAAAAATAAAAAAAAAAAAAAAAAAAACACAAAATAAAAAATAAAATAAAATAAATGGTATAATGTATTCTAGATTCATTTAATTAATATCAGTAAGACTTCATAGGGGCATTATTATTATACTGTAACCGTAGTATAATCATTTTTTTTTTTTTTTTTTTTTTTTTTTTTTTTTGACTTCACAATGTTATTTCATAATTTTTTAAGATACAAAATTATGATCTTCATTGGTTGAGGTAAGCCCCCGCTAGCTGGCCTACCTTAACTGTTTCTTCAGTATTGACGCTCTTGGTTTGGTGGTGGTAGTAATGGTAGTAGTAGTAGAATTAGATTTGAACCTATTGAACAAAAAAGACCATGGCTTGGCCTAATAGATAGTAATAGGTATAATCGATTAAAGAAGATTCGTACTTAACCACTTGTTAACCACCAAGAATGGAATATCAGAATAAGCAACCTGATTTCATCCGGCACTTAAAATTGATTCTTCCATTCCCTTGTACTGTTATTAATACTTCTCCCCCCCTCAAGAAGGAAATTAAAACACTTTTTTTTTTAAATACACACTAGAATCAACATACACAATTATTTTCAATACTATTACTAACATTACTAATAATACTATTAACTACTATTATTATAACTATACCATTTGATTTATATATATTTTAAGTAAAACTTTATCAACACATAAATTTATAATAATATTCATAATTAATAAAATAATATACTTTTTAAATAAAAATAACGTAGCATAACCACACTTATCAACCATTTATTAATATATCATTAATACTTTATAGAATTAAAATTAAATAATAATATAATTCATATGTTTTTTTTTTTTTTTTTTAATTCTTTAATTTTTTAATTCTTTTATTATTTTTTATTTTTTTTTTTTTTTTTAATATGTTTTTATTTCTAATTTTTTTTTTTTTCTATTTCTATTTTTTTTTTTTTTTTATATATAAGAAATAATTAAAAAAAAAAATTAAAATAAAAATAAAAAAAATAAAAATAAAACAAAATAAATAAAATTAATAAATAAATAATATATATAAATTTAAATAATATTGATAAATTAGATTAATATTAAATTTTTATTTTAAATTATTTAATAGATATTTTTCCTTATGATTTAAAATATAATAATATGTTATAATTTTTTTTTTTTTTTCACTTTTCTCTTTATAATTACGATATAATTTTTTATGATATTAATGAGGTATTTTAAAATAATTATATATATATTTTTTTGATATAAGGAAAAATATAAAAATAATAATAATAATATCTTATGTATAATTAATATGAAATGAGTTTATTGGATTAAGACAAAAATACAAAAAAAAAAAAAAAAAAAAAAAAAGGAAAAAAAAAATGTTTATTTCCAACTACCATAGAATAAATGTAAAAGTTTTACTCTTTCTGGGAATTTACAACCATCTAATACTTCACATTCTTCTGGATTTGGTTCTGTAAATGAAAAGCCATCTTTTCCAAGGAAAAGGACATCATTAACTTGTCCACCATGAAGTAAATCCCTTGGATTATAACCAGCTTTAATTATATAATCAAATATAGCTTCAGTCCAAATACCTGGTCCAGTACGATGTAAAATATTTACCTTTGGATTTGGATAACGATCAACACCAAGATGTTCATAACGCATATGTTTATAAATATAATATGGCATATAATGTAATATTGGATGGTGTGGAACAGAAGCTATTGCCCATTGACAAAATTGAACTAATTCAGCAAATTGAGTTTGACGTAATCTATATGGAGTTCTAATATCTTCTAAACCAATAATTACTTTAGCATCCTTATTATCACCCCACCATTCATCAATAGGTTGGAAGCATCTAGTATCAGTATCAACATATACACCACCAAATGTATCTAATACAGCATAACGCCACATATCAGTTTTTTCAACAATTGAATCTAAATTATTGAAAACATCCAATGAATCTGGATGATACTTCTCCATAAATTCCATAATATCATCATCATCATATAAAATATGTTTCCATCCTGGATTTAACTCTGACCAACTATCAATATTTTCTTTAACATCAGGTGGAATATTTTTCTTATCTTTAACTATTTAAATAAAAATAGTTATAATTATAATAATTAAACATATTAATTAATTAATATTAAATTATAATAATATATATATTTACTAATTAAGGAATAATTAATTAAAAAAAAAAAAAAAAAAAGTAACTATAATAGATATCTTTATATAATTGTTTTTTTTTTTTTTTTTTTTTAATAATATTATTTAATATTAGTAATTACTAACCAGTTTGATGAATAATTCTAGGAATTCTTGTAGTACCAATTGGTTCTTCTCTTAATGCTGACATAGCATATTCACTAGCACTATTTCTTATTTTTGACTTTGGTGGTTTGAACACCGATATCAAAGGAAAAATTAATATACAAGTTGCTATTATTAAGAAAGTTAAAGGTTTTGTCTTTATTCTAATACCCATTTTCTCTTTATTTTATTTTAATATTTCAAAAATTTATAAATTCTATATTTTATATTATTTATTATTATTATTAGATATTAATTATTATTATTATTATTTTATTTTATTTTTTTTTTTTTGATTCTATAAATATATAATGTATTGGAAAAAAAAAATATTTATGATTTTATCTATACAAAAATATATAATTATATATTTTCTTTTCTATTATTTAATTTAATAAATGATAAAATAAAAAAGTAATAATAATTATTTCTTTTATTTGTCAATTAATAAATTAAATAATATTTTATCTCTATTTCTGAATTCTTTAAAAATTATACTGCGTATTTAATATATATATGTTTTTATTAAAAACACTCCACAATAGTATTATCTATTTGCTATTTATTTCAAAATATAAAAAAAAATAAAATAAAATATTTTTTACTTTTTTTTTATTTTATATGATAATATTGAAAAGTGTTTTTATTTTTGTTTCGTTTTTTTTTTTTTTTTTTTTTTTTTTTTTTTTCTTTAGTTTTGTTTTTTTGATTATTCTATTTTGTTATTAAATCTTTAACATTTATATTTATATTCTTTTCCTTAAATATATATATTGATTTCTTTTTTTAAAGTACTAAGGTTATATTTGTTTTAATTTTATTATTATTCTTTATTTCTTTAATTTTATATCTTCTTTTTTTTTTTTTTAATTATATATTTATTAATTTATTTATTCTTTTTTTTTTTTTTTATTTTTTTTGAACTTGATTCGTCTATAACTTTTTTTTATTATTATTATATCTTATTATGCTATTAATATAAATAAATAATAATTTATAAATTTAATAAAAAAAAACAATTTTAACAAAAAAAAAAAAAAAAAAAAAAATACTTTCTTTTTTATTTTATATGAGAATTTTAATCATTCAAAAAAAAAAAAAAAAAATTCTATTTTTCTGTTTTTTTATTTATTTATTTATTTATTTATTTATTTATTTATATACTTATAATTATATCTATTTATATATAATTATTTATTAATAATTATTTATATATTTATCTATATTTATTTATATATATAAATTTATATTTATTATTTAATTATTTTATATTATTAATATTAAATCTATAACTGCATTCAAATATAAAATAAATATTTTAATTATAACCAAAATAATAAAATTTTATATATTATAATATATTGCATTTAAATAAAAATATATTAAATTTGAAATATAAAAAAAAAATTCTATTTTAATGAAAATTTATAATTTATATAATCAATATATTATATAAATTATTCTGTATTATATAATTAATATTACTATTTAAATAATTATATAATATTATTAGTATATTTTATTATATTGTAAAAATTTCAAATATTTAATTTTAATTACACTATATATTAAATACTAATGAACAAGTAAATTCATTACACTGCAATATATTGGAATTCGTATATTTAAATTATCAAAAGATAGAATAATTAATAATGATTTAATATATTAATATAAGCATTTAATTTAAATAATCTCAATTGAATAGTATTTAATTCAATTTAATTTTATTGACAATATATAGAATTATAATTAACTTTGTATATAATATATTGATAAATTAAATTAATTTATATAAATTATATATAATGAATTGATTAGTATATATAGAAAAAACAATTCAACGATTCTTTTTAATTAATAAATAAGATAAAAAAAAAAGTTAATTATAAATTAAATAAATTATAAAAGATGGATTATTTATTTTTAAGCTTTTCCCTTGACTAAATGAATTATTATATAAATGAATGAATAATTATTATACAAATAAATCGCTATTTTATAAATAATAAATATTTGACTTTAAATAAATGAACTATTCATAACAAAAAAATATATATATATATATTTTTTTTTTACTTATTTTTCATTCCTTAGAAAATACCATAAAATTTTTTTCATTCCTTAGAAAATACCAAAGAAATTTCGAAATGAAAGTAAAAATTTAAAGTATATAACAATATGTCTTAAAAAGAAAAATAGAAAAATAAAAAAAAAAATAATAATTAAATAAAATGAATAATTAAATAAAATGAATAATTAAATAATAATTATAATAATAATTAAATAATAATTATAATAATAATTAAATAATTGAATAATTAAATAGTTGAATAAATTTTAGTAAGAAATATTTCAATAATAAAAATAACTAATTATAAAAATTGGCAATGATAGAATTTAAAAATAAAAATAAATTTTATCAGAAGGTTTTTATATAGATATATATAGATATATATAGATCATTTAGTAATAAAAAAATTTTTTTTTTTTATTATTAAATTAGGTCTGGCATCTTCCTTTTTAATTTTAATTTTGATTGAATTAAAATTTATAGGTAGAATTTAGAAAAATTAATTCAGTATATAATGATTTCTAATATTTATAAATATTTATAAATAGCATTAAATATTATATTTTATATATTATATAATCAATAATTATAAATAAATCTCTAATAAAAAATAAGTATATAACTAAAAATAATAATCAATAAATCAATAACACTATAAATAATAATTGTAAAGTTAAAATATATATAGATATACATTTATTATTATATAAAAAAATTTTTCTTTAATCGCTATAAATAATTATATTATTAATAGTAACAAATAATGATAAAAAAATGCATTCCATTATTAATAGTATTAATTTATATGATGTAAAAAGAAAAGTAATAATAGTATTAAAATAATACATCTAAATATTTATTAAATATTTATTATTCATTAATTTTTGTTTTAATCCAACAATATTGTATTAAAACCATCTCTTACTTTCTGTTACCTCTTGGTAAATCTCCAGTAATATAAAAATTTATCCATAATAAATTATTACACATAAAAAACAAATAAATAAAATGAATAGAAAAAAAAATAATATTTATAATTATTTTATATATTAAATGAATTCATATTTTATTTAAAATTATTTTATAGATTAAATAAATTCATATTTAAAGTTAATATTTAATATATTCTTCTATTCATATCACAATATTATTTAATAAAAAAAAAAAAGTTTTAATATAAAATAATTATTATTATTAAAGATTATTCTTTTTTTTTTTTTTAAAAATAAAAATAAAAATAAATATGAAAAAAAAAAATTAATATTTAATTTTTTTTTTTAAATAAAGTGTATATTCTAATTATATAAATGTTACTTAAACTACCTGTAAAAATAGTCAATATATATATTTATTAACTAAGGATAAAAAATATTCATATAAAATAAAATAAAAATAAAATAAAATAAAAATAAAAGGTTTAATAAATTTTATAGCATTACTATTAAAATGTTTTATATAATTACTATTTAATAAACTTTTTTTCTAATAAAATATGAAATATAATTGTTGATTAATTGTAATCAATATAGAAAAAAAATGAATTATCATACAATTACTTATGCTAAAAAAAAATAAAAATAAAAATAAAAAAAAGTAAAGCATTAAAAAAATTATAAAAAAATTTTAAAATCTTTTAAATAAAATTTTAAAATTTTATTTATTTCACTTCAATACGAAATACATTATCTATGTTACGTTACATGTGAATAAACCAATGATATTCTGTGTCTTGAATTCATCATATTCCTTATTAAAAACTTTATTAATTAAGCTTTTATTTTTATTTTTTATTTTTAATTTTTTATTTTTTATTTTTTATTTTTTATTTTTATTTTTTATTTTTTTTTTTTTTATTTTAAACCTTTTAGGATAAAAATGTATTATGGTAAAAAAAATTTAATGAACCAAACCCAAACTTTAATTTATATAGCTTTGAATAGATTAAGCTTTATCCACCATCTTCACTCAAACCCTTTAACTAATTTTATTTCAAAAGCAGAAAAGCAATGAAAAGATTGAATGGTTTGTTTAATATTAAATTAATTAAACTATATTAATTTTAAATTAAATATTTCATTTAAGCCATTTTTTTAAATTTTCCAAAACATGGAAACTTTCCTAATGGTTAAGAGAAACCTTAATTTATATTGTAATCTATTGTACATATATAATATATATTATGGATGGGGGTGTGTCATTTCGAAAAAATTTATTACATTAATTTGTATTTTGTTGTAGTGCATTTCGGAAAACATGGCGTATTATAATGTAATAAATAAATAAATGAATAAATAAATTATAAATGAATAAATAAATTTTTAAATAATAATAAAAATAATTAAGATAAACGTTTATTATGACTAAAAAAACTTTTTTTAGAAAATTAAATAAAAATATATATATATATATATATATAATTACTACATATATAAAATAATTATATTTTTTTTATTTTATTTTAAATATTATTAATTATTATTAATACATTAATACCTTGTTTATATTATCAACAGAAAATACAGATTGAATAAAATAAAATAAAATGAAATAAAATAAAATAAAATAAATAGTAGAAACATAAATATAAGTACAGATTGAATAAAATAAAATAAAATAAAATGAAATGAAATAAAATAAAATAAAATATAATAAAATAAAATAAAAAGTAGAATATTAAATAAGAAAGTACAGATTGAATAAAATAAAATAAAATAAAATAAAATATAATATAATATAATAAAATAAAAAGTAGAATATTAAAATAAGAAAGTACAGATTGAATAAAATAAAATAAAATAAAATGAAATAAAATAAAATAAAATAAAATAAAATAAAATAAATAGTAGAAATTTGAATATAAAGTACAGATTGAATAAAATAAAATAAAATAAAATAAATAGTAGAAATTTGAATATAAAGTACAGATTGAATAAAATAAAATAAAATAAAATAAAATAAAATAAATAGTAGAAATTTGAATATAAAGTACAGATTGAATAAAATAAAATAAAATAAAATAAATAGTAGAATATTAATAAAAAGTACAGATTGAATAAAATAAAATAAAATAAAATAAAATAAAATAAATAGTAGAATATTAATATAAAGTACAGATTGAATAAAATAAAATAAAATAAAATAAAATAAAATAAAATAAAATAAAATAAAATAAAATAAAATAAAATAAAATAAAATAAAATAAAATAAAATAAAATAAAATAAAATAAAATAAATAGTAGAAATTTGAATATAAAGTACAGATTGAATAAAATAAAATAAAATAAAATAAATAGTAGAAATTTGAATATAAAGTACAGATTGAATAAAATAAAATAAAATAAAATAAATAGTAGAAATTTGAATATAAAGTACAGATTGAATAAAATAAAATAAAATAAAATAAAATAAAATAAATAGTAGAAATTTGAATATAAAGTACAGATTGAATAAAATAAAATAAAATAAAATAAATAGTAGAATATTAATAAAAAGTACAGATTGAATAAAATAAAATAAAATAAAATAAAATAAAATAAAATAAATAGTAGAATATTAATATAAAGTACAGATTGAATAAAATAAAATAAAATAAAATAAAATAAAATAAAATAAAATAAAATAAAATAAAATAAAATAAAATAAAATAAATAGTAGAAATTTGAATATAAAGTACAGATTGAATAAAATAAAATAAAATAAAATAAAATAAATAGTAGAAATTTGAATATAAAGTATAGATTGAATAAAATAAAATAAAATAAAATAAAATAAAATAAAATAAAATAAATAGTAGAAATTTGAATATAAAGTACAGATTGAATAAAATAAAATAAAATAAAATAAAATAAAATAAAATAAAATAAAATAAAATAAAATAAATAGTAGAAATTTGAATATAAAGTACAGATTGAATAAAATAAAATAAAATAAAATAAAATAAAATAAAATAAAATAAATAGTAGAAATTTGAATATAAAGTACAGATTGAATAAAATAAAATAAAATAAAATAAAATAAATAGTAGAAATTTGAATATAAAGTACAGATTGAATAAAATAAAATAAAATAAAATAAAATAAAATAAAATAAAATAAATAGTAGAAATTTGAATATAAAGTACAGATTGAATAAAATAAAATAAAATAAAATAAAATAAAATAAAATAAAATAAAATAAAATAAAATAAAATAAATAGTAGAAATTTGAATATAAAGTACAGATTGAATAAAATAAAATAAAATAAAATAAAATAAAATAAAATAAAATAAAATAAAATAAAATAAAATAAAATAAAATAAAATAAATAGTAGAAATTTGAATATAAAGTACAGATTGAATAAAATAAAATAAAATAAAATAAAATAAAATAAAATAAAATAAAATAAAATAAAATAAAATAAAATAAAATAAAATAAAATAAATAGTAGAAATTTGAATATAAAGTACAGATTGAATAAAATAAAATAAAATAAAATAAAATAAAATAAATAGTAGAAATTTGAATATAAAGTACAGATTGAATAAAATAAAATAAAATAAAATAAATAGTAGAATATTAATAAAAAGTACAGATTGAATAAAATAAAATAAAATAAAATAAATAGTAGAATATTAATAAAAAGTACAGATTGAATAAAATAAAATAAAATAAAATAAAATAAAATAAATAGTAGAATATTAATATAAAGTACAGATTGAATAAAATAAAATAAAATAAAATAAAATAAAATAAAATAAAATAAAATAAAATAAAATAAAATAAAATAAAATAAAATAAAATAAAATAAAATAAAATAAAATAAAATAAAATAAAATAAAATAAAATAAAATAAAATAAATAGTAGAAATTTGAATATAAAGTACAGATTGAATAAAATAAAATAAAATAAAATAAATAGTAGAAATTTGAATATAAAGTATAGATTGAATAAAATAAAATAAAATAAAATAAAATAAAATAAAATAAAATAAATAGTAGAAATTTGAATATAAAGTACAGATTGAATAAAATAAAATAAAATAAAATAAATAGTAGAAATTTGAATATAAAGTATAGATTGAATAAAATAAAATAAAATAAAATAAAATAAAATAAAATAAAATAAATAGTAGAAATTTGAATATAAAGTACAGATTGAATAAAATAAAATAAAATAAAATAAAATAAAATAAAATAAAATAAAATAAAATAAATAGTAGAAATTTGAATATAAAGTACAGATTGAATAAAATAAAATAAAATAAAATAAAATAAAATAAAATAAAATAAATAGTAGAAATTTGAATATAAAGTACAGATTGAATAAAATAAAATAAAATAAAATAAAATAAATAGTAGAAATTTGAATATAAAGTACAGATTGAATAAAATAAAATAAAATAAAATAAAATAAAATAAAATAAAATAAAATAAATAGTAGAAATTTGAATATAAAGTACAGATTGAATAAAATAAAATAAAATAAAATAAAATAAAATAAAATAAAATAAAATAAAATAAAATAAAATAAAATAAATAGTAGAAATTTGAATATAAAGTACAGATTGAATAAAATAAAATAAAATAAAATAAAATAAAATAAAAAAAAAATATAATAATTATTTTATATATATAGGAATCTTATATATTTTAATTTTTTTTCATTTATTTTTCTAAAAAAAAAAATTTAGTTATAACGTTTGTCTTTTAATTATTATATTTTATTATAGTAAATAAAAAAATTTAAATGAAAAGTAAATAATTTTAATTATTTATAATTCATATTTTCATAAACGATATATATATATTAATTTAAATGATATAAGAATTAAAAATTAAAACAATAAGAGTTGAATAATTGATCCTATTAAAATAATTAATTATTTGCATAGTAATATTTATAATGTTTGATCAATATGAATCAATTATTATTAAAATATAATTTTAATAAAATAATAAAAATCTTTTATTGAATTTATTATTTTTAATAACATAATTAATTTTGAGAAGTATATTGATATTAATAAAATATATAATTATATAATATTGATATTGATATTAATAAAATTTATAATTATATAATATTGATATTGATATTAATAAAAATTTAACTAGTATCAAATAAATCGGTTTTAGTTATAAATTACTTAATAAAAATAACTAAAAGATAATTTCTATTAAGATTATTAAATAAACACAATAGGTAAATAAATTTGTATTTTTCTAGCATTTTTTTAAATTAAGATTATTTATTTTAAATTAATATTTATATCGTTTAAATCAATTAAACAATCTTTCCATAATTTAACTAATTCATTTCTGTTGCATCCATTATAAAATAAATTTATTTCCTTACTTTTGTAATTTTCAATTAAAATTTTAATTTCATCAGTTGCACTAAATATTTTTTGCTTTTTTTTCCAATTTCCTTTAGTTCTCCTTTGATAATCATTATAAGATAATTTTTCTTCTTCTTTTAATATATATATTAATTTATAAAATAAAGGTTTATTTGGAAATATATTATTTAAGTAGCTATTATAAGATTCTGATGCATTGTTTGTTAAATGCTCTATATTTTCATAATAATTCCAATTATTAACATTATACTTAAGTAAATTATTTTTATTAAAATATTCTAAAAATTGCAGAAAATTATTATACTTTTTTTTTTGACAAATTCTTTTTATTATAATATAAATATCAAATATATAGTTAGGGTTTATAAACGGTAAGTTCGAAATAGCTTTATAATAAATATATACATCATTATTATTCTTCACTTCATGATAACATAATATATTTTTTTGTTTTTCTAATGATCTTTTGTAATGCCAATCACAATATTTAATATTTATATTGGGAAAAACTTTTTTTGCGGCATTAGATATACCTTGTTCAAAATCACAATTGAAATTAATTGTAGTAATTAATGTATTACTCCTAAATTTATTTGCATTTTTTTTTATTTCTTTAAATAATGTTTCATATGTAGATTGTTTTTTATTTTTTAATATAGAAATGGAAGTAGTGTAAAACATATTAAATTCCCCAACATAAGTTCTTGTTATAAATAACTGATAACTAAATTTCGGTGCTTCATAAAATGTACCGTCCGCAAATATATTTTTATGATAATTCGAAAATAAATATGCTTGGAATGGTGATTGAAAGATTATTAGATCAGTATTTTTAAATATCATAAAATTTTCATTTCTTTTCGTTTTATAATATTCTGATTCAATGGGAATATCATCAAAACTTTTTATGTTTGGAGGAAATTGTTTATTTATATTTCTTATTATTTGGGATCTAATTGTACTATATTCGGGACATATAAGTCCCATTTCTTGAGAAACGGCATTAAATATATTTTTATATCCATAGGAATTGAATTTTTCTTAATTTCTTCCTTAATTTTATGCTTTGCTACTGATATAGACACATCAATTTCTTTTTCGAGATGGTTATGTAAACTTTCATATTTTAAAACCTCCTTTTTATCATTTAAAATAATTAAAGATTTACATTTATTTAAAGTCTTATATTCAGTGCATCTATAAATTTTTGATTTATCTTTCCTTTGAAATGAAAAATTAAATTTGTGTTTTTTATTAATAATAATTTGTTTATTTCCTCGATTTGTTCACTTATTTCAATTTCTATATTGTCTTCCATTAATAATTAAAATTTTTCAATAAAATATTTTAATAAATATACTTTGAAACCTTTTTTTTTTTTTTTAATATTTAAAATAATAAACCTTTTTTTAATTAATTATATAATTATTTAAATAATTATTTAATTATTAATTATTTATTATTTCTTTATTTACTATTTTATTTATTTATTTTTATTTTTATTCTTTATTTTTTATTTTATTTTATTTTTTTTATTTTTTAATGCTTAAAAAATAAATTTTTATTTATTTTTATTTTATTTTTTAATGTTTAAAAAAGAAATTTTCTTATTTCTTATTTTTTTTTTTTTTATTTTTTAAGCATTAAAAAATAAAATGTTAATATATTTTTATTTTATTTTTTAAGCATTAAAAAATAAAATGTTTATTTATTTTTATTTTATTTTTCAATGTTTAAAAAAAAGTTTTCTTATTTCTTATTTTTATTTTATTTTTTAAGCATTAAAAAATAAAATGTTTATTTATTTTTTATTTTATTTTTCAATGTTAAATAGAAATACCTAATTATTATTTATTGAAGTGTTGTATTTCGCCAAAAGTTGAATTTCGTCCAGTTAAATTTCGCCAAATTCTTGGTGGCTTATAAATTTTCGTCATAAAATATCACCACATTTATTATTTACGCCATATTGTGAATATATGGCTTTTTAAAAATTGTAGAAAAAAGCCACAAAAATATGATACAAATAGATATACGCCCCACGAAAGATTACGTGTTTGAAAATTTTTGAGAATTGTAATTTTATTTATTTAATTAATTAATTATTATTCATTAAATTTTTAATAAAATTAAGTGGCTTAAAATTAAAAATATTTAAGCCATACAACAAAATACAAATTTTTGTAATAAAAATTTTCGAAATGCACACTCCCCATTATGGATAGATAATATTCTATATATATATTTATATATAAATACATTCTACATTACATTTTT
>JACVTC010000113.1:357500-405000 GCA_016946835.1 Neocallimastix lanati (nom. inval.) | reverse complement strand
TTTAAAAAGAAAAAAAAAAATAGATAATGAAACTTCTATATATCAAATAATATTTGCATAATAATAATAATAATAATAATATTAATATTAATAACTATAATAATAATACTTTAGTATGTTTATATATAATTATAGATATTGAAATTGAAATTGATAATTTTACCAAAAAGAAAAAAAAAAAAAAAAAAAAAAAAAAAAAAAAAAAAAAAAAAAGAAAAAGAAAAAGTGATAAATGATATCATGTAAAATAGACAACTTTGGGGGTATGGAAAAAGTAATTTGTGAAGAGTATAGAAAGAAATGAGTTCTTCAGCCAAATTTTGTAGTATCTGAACATAATATATATATGTTAATAAAAAGATAGTTTATTATTATATCGTTATTTTATAATTGTTTTCTTTACATATATTAATATATTTATATATTTATATATTAATGATATTATTTTATTATTATTATTTTCTTTATATATTAATATTATTAGAATGAATTATTATAATAATTATTACAAAAACTTTTTTCTTATTTTTTTTAGTATTATTTATTATTATTATTATTATTATATATATCTTTTAGTTAATAAATCATTGATAAATAAATTTAAATATTAGAAAATAAATTGGTCTTAAAAAAAATTAAAAAATTCACCTTAATGATTACACTCACTGGAGGAGTGAATGGTTCCCATTTTAATGTTCGTGGTCAATGGAGATATATGTAGGAATGTTAGGTGGGAATACAAGCCCAAGGTAGACTTGTAACGACATGTGGAGGTTGGGGAAACGTTTACCAGTATGTCAGTAAATATCACACTTAAAATCAGTTATTCCTAATGGTCATAATAAGAGATGGATACTTCACTATGATAGGTCTAAAGTAACTTTTTTTTTTTATGATTTCTTGTATAAGAAAAAAGAATAAAAAAAAAAAAAAAAAAAAAAAAAAAAAAATTATGTGACATGTGACACATGACATGGCATGATTTCATAATAATAATAATAATAATAATAATAATAATAATAATAATAATAATAATAATAATAATAATAAAACACGGTTGCTATTTTCAATAGATTACTCTTTCAAAAAGCAGTGAGATTTGAATATATATATATATATATATATATATATTTTTTTTTTTTTTTTTTTGATACAAATATCCACCGTGACCCATTGATGATAAAAGGCTTCAACCAACCGCGATACCATCTTTATTTTTTTTTTTTAACAATTTTCAATAAGTTTAAAGGGTGTATTGGATATATGAACTAAATTTTAATTTACTGCTGTGCTGCTGGGTCTGATGATTCCATTGCATTAAAAAATGTTTTCTATATCTCTTTTTCCAGAAATTGGAAACATCAATGGAATGGCTTTATTTTTTTTACCTGCTTTATAAAATTCTTCTAAAGCTTTCCAGGCAGCTTTAGAAGAATTAAAAAAAAAAAAAGTTTTTTTTTTTTTTTTTTTTTTTTTTTATTTATTTTTAAATAAATAATTGTATATATCTTTATATTTAATATTTAATTGTATTATATTCAGGGCATATAAAAATCTTATTTCTTGAGATAGATATTTCATTATATATATGTTTTCATTTTATATCAAAAAAAAAAGGATTGAGCTTTTTCTAATTTTTTTTATTTTTCATTTTTATGTTTTACTACTGATACAAATACATCAAATTCCTTTTCTGGATGAGTAGTATGTCTTTTTAAAAATAATTTGTTTTCTTTCCCTGTTGGTCTCACTTATTTTTATTTACTTTACTATTTATTTTTTTTATTTTATTTTATTATATTTTATTTTATTTCACTTTGTTAACTTATTCTACTTTACTATTTTATTTTACCAATTTATAAAAATATAATCTTAGTTATAATGAATTTTAACAGAATTACTAACAAGAAATAGAAAAAATTTAACCAAAATTGGATATTAGACGTAATAAATTTATTTTATAGCATTACCAATTTAAACTGAATTGAAAATCTTAATTGGTAATAAAATTAAAACCAGAATTACCCATTAGAAATTAGGAAAAAAATTTTTTTTTTGAACTAATTTTAAAGTCATCTATCAATAAATAAAAGACTATTTCTATTTCTATATATATTTTCTATCTTTTCAAAATTTTTCAAAAGTATGATTCGACATTAAAATTTATCTAAATTAAAAAAATTTTTTTTTTTTAAAAAAAAAAAAAAATATACCTTATATGATATAATGATGTTTTAAGGAACTTCAAATATTGGATGTAAGTAGTAATAATCATTTTAAACAGAGAATAACTTCTATTTCTTACTAAAATTAAAACTCATTTTGAAATTCTTTTATATATATACATAAATAATCGAGAATTAAACTCATTTCATGGAATTTTTATGGGATTATCCCTAAAATTAAGAGAAATTGATGTAGATAGTAAAAAAAAAAAAAAAAAAAAATATTATTAACAATTTTCAATTGAAGGTTGGTCTAATGAAAATATCGAATTAAATACCCTTAATGGATAATATTAATAGCATAAATAATAAAGATGTTTTTTTTTTTTCAGTATTAAACAACTTCTATATAGTAAAAAAAAAACAATATTCCATTAAATAATATACAAATATATAATATTATTAACATTTTTTTTTTTTTTTGCTTTATCCATATTTCAAATTATTAATATGATGTTAAATTGTATATTATATTATATAAGAAATAAATATTAATATAATAATACTATTAATAAAAAAAAAAAAAACAATTATATATCTTTTTAAAAAAAAATAACATTTTATTTATTTTTTATTTTTTAATATTTGTTGATGTATTTCGATTTTTTTTTTTTTTGTTTAATTTTTATTTCTTTTTAATATTACTATATATAATTTTTTTTTATTTTTATTTCTTTATTTTTACTTTTTTATTTTTTTTTTTTATTTTTTTCATTTTTTTTTTTTAATATTTAATAATTTGTTTTTTTATTGTTTTTACGTGTATCGAATTTTCGTAATTTTAATTTTTTTTTTTTTTTTTTTTTTAAAAAAATTTTTTTTATTTTTACATATTTCTAAAAAAATTTTTTTTTTTTTTTAAAAATTCTATATATAATATATAATAATTCAATTTATTTTATATTTATATTTAAATTTTATTTGATAAAAATTATAATTTTTTAATAAATATATAATTCTATCTTTCTATTTACCTTTATCTTTTTATATATTTATTACTTTTTTATAATTATAATTTTAAAATTTATTTATATACATATATACTTTGAATAGTTTTTTTTTTTTTTTTTTTTTATTGAGAAATCTAACATTTGTTAGAAATACCACACCAATCGTCATCTTCAATACCCCATTTACCAGCATCATCTGTTTCAATAACAGAACAGTTGTTATCCTTACAACATTTGTAGCCTTGAGAAGTAATGGAGAATGGACATGAAGAAACTGTGTTACATCCACACCATTCATCGTTTTCTATACCCCATGTTCCATCATCATCCGTAAAGATGACAACACAATCGCTTGAACAGCATTTATATCCTTGACTTAAGATAGCTTGAGAACATGATTCTTTAGAAGGAGTTGGGGTTGCCTTTGAAGTTGTTGTCTTTTTAGTTGTAGTAGCTTTACGAGGAGTAAGATCAAGTGGTGTATCACTACCAATTGGAATTAATTGCCATTGTTGATTGGCACCATTTGTGATGGTCCATTGATGAACATTTCCTCCTTCTTCCTTTGAAACATTGGCAACATCAAGGACTTTATTACTATTAAAGTTAATAATATAGACATAACCATCTCCAGCATTTTCAATAGACCAACGTTGATTTGGACCAGCAATATCTGGCCAAATAATAGCATTACCTCCATCTTCAAGAGAGGCTCCATTCATATCAAGTACTTTATTAGAATTAACATTGGTGAAACTGTAACCTCCATCTTCAACAATCTTCCATTGTTGACTACTCTTACCCGTGTAAGTATACTGAACCACACTAGCTGCATTATTCTTGGAATCATTAACAACAGATAAAGCTTTTCCACTGTTACGATTAATAATTCGGTAGGTACCATCTGGAATAATAATGGTTGGAACTTCATTAGATTCTTCAACTTCACCAGAAGGATCACCCTTAGTAATGTAGAGACGATAACCAGAACTGGCATTACAATTTGTAAGTCCAATAGTCATTTGTCCATCCACAACAGCATATTGCTTTTCAAAAACCGTTTTTGGTCCATTAGATACGGTATCCTTACTAACCCAATCAATTTTTTCAAATTTAACCTTAGCAACATCACCGATGAAGTCTGGAAGATTAATAAATGAAGCATTAATAGTACCATCATTTGGACCACCAAAAATGAAACTAATGTATTCTTCTTTAGAATCAATGCTGGCAGCACCATCAACAAGAATACTATTATCATTTGGAGGTTTAACATAAACCATTTCACCTGTCATGTCGCCATACCATTTATAGAAATACCAACCAGCACCCTTTTCAGAATCAGTAGCTAATAAACTACCTAAATGACCTGGTAAATTATTGAACCACCATGAAATTAAAGCACTTTCAATCTTATAACGTTCAAATTTACCAATAAAACGAGCACTAGAACCTGGTTGACCTTCTAATTCATGTTTAATATCACAATATTCATTAATAGTAATTGGGAGTTCCTTAATACCAAGAGAAGCTTCTAATTCACGGTAAGCTTTGTATCTTCGTGGAATTAATTCAACACCCATCAATTCGTGCCAACACATAATATCTGGCATGACATCATTATCTAAACAATATTGTAAAAATGGACGCATTCTTTCTTCACTGTACAAACCATCACATGGACCAATAATTTTTTCATCGGGATCCATTTCACGGATGACCTTGTAGGTTTCTTTCCACATTTCAAAGAAAGTATAACCATTAGAATCTCTCCAGGTGTTTTCAGCTTCATTCCAAATTTCATAACCATAGAAATTTTTAATACCAGCAGCCTTTTTATCACGAATGAACTGTCTAACTAGTTCTAACCATTTTTGCATACCAGGCCATTGATATGGCCAGTATGGTAAGAAATCTGTTAAAATAACAGATACTACTGCACCTGGAGTACGAGATAAACGTTTAGCAACTTCAATAGCATTACCAAATGGATGTTGGTCACCCATTTTACCTCTAGGTGGATTACGCATAACATATGGATGAAGATCATCAACTAATCTCATATAGTTAGCTTCAGATGGAATAGTTTCGGTGAAACCATATAATGAACCATTTGCACAATGAGTAACATTTCGAAGCTTATTGCCACAATCAACTATTAATTTATGGGCATTTACCAAAAATGGTGAAGCTACTAAGAGGTATGTAAAAAGACTTGATAAGAAACTTAAACTTTTCATTTTTGAATTTTCTATTTTTTTTTTTTATTTTATTTTTTATTTTTTATTTTTTATTGTTTTTTGTTTTTATTTCTATCTTTTTTTTTTTTTTTTTTTTTTTTTTTTTTTTTTTTTTTTTAATTTATTATATATATATAATAATCTATTTTTTTTTTTTTTAAATATTGATTTTTAAAAACCTAATAATTATACATTTATTCTATATTAATTAATTATCTATTATTTTACAAAATCAATTTGTAAAAAAAAAAAATTATTAATTATTACTTTGCACTAATAATAATATAATAATTATTATTCTTTAAAGAAAGAATGAAAAAAAAAAAAAAAAGAAAAGAAAACTCTCTCTTTTATAATAAAATAAAATCAAAAAAAAAAAAAAAAAAAAAAAACTATAGAAATTATCAATTATAACTATAGATTTAATAAAATTTTATAATTATAAATATTTTAATTTATTTTAATCATTTTTTTAATTTATTTTTTATATATTAGTAAATTAAAAAATTTGTAAATCAATTATTCATATATTAAAATAATTTAATTAAAACAAGAAATTAAAAAGATATACAAAAAATAAACTTTAATTATTATAAAAATAAATTAACCCGTTAAAATAAAATAAAAATTAAGCAACAATTAACCAAGTTCATTCATTCTTAACCATGTTAAACGGATAAACAAGTTAAACTGGGTAATAATGATTATAATTAATTTTTATTATGGTATGGCTTACTATTTGTAATATTTCTATTATCTTTTTTTATTATTATAGTGTTATTAGTAATTTTTAAAATATATATATATATATATATATTTATATGTAATAAACTATTTATAATATTATACTATAACATCTGTATTAAAGAATAAATAATAGACAAATTTCATTATTAAAAGGCAAATCAAAGTAAATCCAAATGTATTAATTTTTGTATTTTTTTCAAAAATGGATAAAGTACATCATATGAATTATAAAATTTAAGAAAGATAATATTAAAGATTAATATAACAACTTTTTTTTTTTTTTTTTACTATTCATTATTTAAAAAAAAGAAAGTATTTACAAAATTATTAAATATACAGTAATTTGATATTCCTATTTTATTTATATAAAAAAAAAATAATTAAAATTATAATCTAATAATAAATATAAAGAGTGGCAAATATAAAATATACTATCATATTTAATAATAAAAAAGGATCAAAAAAATAATATTAAATATTGATATTTCATATTGAAAATAAAATGACTCAAATTATCCTAATAAATTATAATAATAAAATAAAAATATTAAAATAAAATTTAAAAGAATAATAATAATAATTAAAATTAATTAAAATTAATTAAAATAAAGGAAAAATAAAAAAAAAAAATAAATAAAAAATAAAATTAAATATATTTAAACAGTAATTAATACGAATAAATAATAAATAATAATATTTAATAATAAATCATTAAAAAGTATAATAATTAATAATAATTAATATTTAATATTTAATCATATTAAAATGATGATGATCCTTAAATCATTTTTTTATAGAAATAATCATTATAAATTAATAATAATTAAGATTGAGTCAAAGGAAGATTGTTATTTATACAAAATAACTAAATTGGATAAACTTGAATATCTCTTATTTTTTTTTTTTTTAATTTAAAAAAGTAAAAAGAATGATTTAAAAGAAGAAATGATGACTAACAAAATCAATGGTTTATAGCATGACTCATTTGTAAAAAAAAAAAAAAAAAAATTATCAGGAAAAAAAAAGATTATTATTAAGAATAGTACATTGTATTTATATAATATTTTTTATTTTATAAAAATCATTATATATTGTTTCCATTATAGTTAACACTTTTAAAAAAAGATACATAAATAATAAAATTTAAATGTCGTTTAAACATAAACCATAAAAATACAATTTTATATAAAAAAATTAAAAGATATCTTAATATATCAAATAATTTAGATAATGAAAATTTTAAAACTATTTATTTATTTATTTATTTTTTTTTTTTATTTTTTATTTTTTTTTTTTGTATTTAAATAATTTAATGTAAATATTTCTATAATTAAATTAATTTTAAATTAAATTTATTAAAAAAATATCCAACAATATTAAATATAAAAATTATATATTTTTTTAGTCATTTTGCTCTTTTACTTTTTTGAGAAAAAAAGGAATATTTATTTAACTTTATTTTATATTTTATTTTTTTTTTTTAACATATTTTTTTAGAAAGATTTTTGTTAGAATTGAGATTTCTACCTTTTATTAATAAGGTTATTATTATTATTTTTGATAAATTATTGCATTTTAGGTTTTTTTTTAATAAAACTATATTTGTTGTATGTAAGTATATGTATGTCATACATGCGCCATAATACAATTACATATTTAATTATGTAATATATTAATAATACTATATTCTAAGTTATTAAATAACTAACTATAATATAAAAATAACTATAGTACATATTTATTAATACATAGATTTATATAATCAGATGATTTTAATATTAATAAAGAATTAAATATATGTAGAAAGAAATATATTTTAAGAAGGAACGAAATATACAAAATTTTTAATATTTAATTTTACTTTTTTTCAAAAAATAAAACAAAATTACCAAATATTTATTGAATCTTTTAAACACATATTCTTATACATAATCACATATTTGATTTTATTTTTATACATTATAAAATAAAGTAAAAAGAAATTATTTTTATTATTATACCTTAACAGGTAACTAAGCCTTACTCGTTAAAGTACCAATTAATATTCCTCATTATAATATCATATAAAAAAAAGTGAAGTATTAAAAACAAAAATTTTTAAAATCTTTTAAATAAAAATTTATTTATTTACTTCAATAAGAAATACATTATCCATTTTATATGTGAATAAATTAATGATATTCTGTATCTTGAATTCATTATATTTCTTCTTAAAAGCTTAACCCCTATAACTAATTTTATTTTAAAGCAAAAAGCAATGAAAGATTGAATGGTTAGTTTAATATTAATTATAATTAAATTATTTCGCAAAATTGAAATTGAATGTGATCACTTAATTAGATTATTTTATGTTTATTTATTTATATTTTTATTTAATACTACAACCTTAATACTTAATTATTATATTTATTAATTGAATATAAAATAAATTTATATTTTTAATTAATATAAATTTGGTTATTGTATTTGATATTTAATATATGTAAGTTATACGCCACAAAATGAAATATAAGATTTTAATATAACTAAAGATATAATTTAATTTGCTGAACTTTATTTCTAACAAATTATATTAATTTTAAATTGAATATTTCATTTAAGCAATTTTTTAAATTTTCCAAAATTTCCTAATGGTTATGAGAAACCTTAATTTATATTATAATCTATTGTACATATATAATACAATAATAAAAATATTTAAAATAAATAAATTTATTATTATCCATTATTATCTGTTGGTTATTATTATTGTTATTATTATTATTATCTAATATAACAAATATATATAATATATATAATATTATTAATTTTTTTTATTTATTTTTTATTTATTTATTTATGTATATATATATAAGAAAAAAATTGATTTGAATTAAATTATCAAAAGATACCTATAATTATGATAATTTATAATATCATATTTAATTATAAAAACTATAGAATATAAATTTATTAATTTCAGTAAATAATAATAGTAATAATAATAATAATAATATTTACAAAAATATTTACAATAATAGATATATAATAATTAATATTATAATTATAATTAATAATTTTATTTTGAAATTGTATAAAAGTATATATATAAATATATTACTAATAAGAAAAAAAAAAGTACATAATGTAATAATAATTTATAATTTTAAAAAATACTTTAAATAATAATAATAATAATAATAATAATATTAATAATAATAATAATAATAATAATAATAATAAAAATGTATAAAAAAAAAAACTTTATTATTAATGATATATAATATAATTTGAAAATAAAAAAAATTTAAAATAATTAAAATTTAATTATTATTTATTAATATAAAAGGAAAGATAGAAAAACGGCAGATGAGAGTTTTACTTATTAGGATAGAAGATCCTAAATTATTTTATATTTTAAATAAATAATAAATAATAAATAATAAATAATAAATAATATAAGTATTTATTAAGAGTACATATTTAATAAAGAATAATTAATTCATAAATTTTAATATTAAATATTTAATACATTACATAAATTTATAACATTAACTAATATAAAATTTACATTACAATAAAATAAATTTAACAACATCAATAATAATAATAATAATAATAATAATAATAATAATAATAATAATAATAATAATAATAATAATAATAATAATAATAATAATAATAATAATAATAATAATAATAATAATAATAATAATAATAATAATAATAATAATAATAATAATAATAATAATAATAATAATAATAATAATAATAATAATAATAATAATAATAATAATAATAATAATAATAATAATAATAATAATAATAATAATAATAATAATAATAATAATAATAATAATAATAATTATAATAATAATAATAATAAATAATAATTATAATAATAATAATAAATAATAATAATAAATAATAATAATAATAATAATAATTAATAATAATAATAATACTATTATTATTATTATTATTAATTATTATTTTAATTTAATTTTATTACTAATTTTTATTTTTATTAATAATTTCTTAAATAACGTATATATATATATATTATATTATTTATAATAGTGTCTTAAATCAACAAATAACATGTATTATTATTCATTTTAATGTAATAAATTTTATTTTGATTATTATTTATTTTAATATAATGTAATATATATATATATATTGATTATTATTCATTATAATATAAAATTTTTATTTTATTTTAATCTTTTTTTTTTTTTTTTTTTTTTTTTTAATTATTATTCATTATAATGCTGAAGATTAGAAATTGTCCATATTTTCATCAAAAAATAATTTATTTTTATTTTTATCTTTAACAAGTTCAATTTTCTTTAAAGTTTCCATATCTTTATCAGATATAACAAAATCAACTTCACCATTACTTTTTATGTGGTCTGGATTTGATGACTTTGGTAGTACAATTAAACCAAGTTGAACAATATAACGAATACATAATTGGGCTACGGATTTATTGTAGGATTTCGCCATTTCAGCTAAAACAGGATTATCGATAATTCCACCGTGACCCATTGGTGAAAAGGCTTCAACCGCTATCCCTTCACTTTGACAATATTCAATAAGTTTAAAGGGTGTATTGGATATATGGACTAAAATTTGATTTACTGCTGGTCTGACAGTTCCATGCTTTAAAATGTTTTCTATATCTCTTTTCCAGAAATTGGAAACCCCAATAGCTTTAATTTTACCTGCTTTATAAAATTCTTCTAATGCTTTCCAGGCAGCTAAATTTCCTTCTTCATAATGATTTTCACTTGTGAATTCAGGCCATGGTTGAGGAGAATGAATAATCATTAAATCAATATATCCAATATCTAAATCATCTAAAGACTTTTGAATCGCCTTCTTTGCTCCTTCATAATCTTTAATTTCAGCTGCAAGCTTTGTGGTGAGGAATATTTGTTCTCTTGGAATACCAGATTTACGAATACCTTCACCAATAGCTTTTTCATTTTGATAAACTTCAGCAGTATCAATATGACGATAACCAGCTTTAAGGGCTTGAATTACAGCTTCTGCTGCTATACTTTCATCTATTAACCAAGTACCAAGACCAAGAACTGGAATTTCTACTCCATTATTTAACTTTATTGTTTTGTTTAAAACCATTTTATTACTATTATTATTATTTTTTATTTAATTATTATTATTATTGTTGTTTTTTTTATTTGATATATATAATTTTTTATATTTATTTATTAGTTGATTATTTTTAATTTCTTTAATGGTTTTTAATTTTTTTAATTAACAATATCTTTTTTTATTTAAAAAAATTTTTTTTTAAAAAAAAAAAAAAAAGGAAGAATTATTAATATTTATATATCAAATTAAATAATAATAATAATAATAATAATAATAAATAATAAAATAAATAATAATAATAATAATAATAATAAATAATAATAATAATAATAATAATAAATATTATTAATAATAATAATAAAATTAAGGAAAAATTAAGATTACAGGGATAAATCAACTTTAATATTTTTTTTAGTATGTATGTATTTTTTTTTTTTTTTAAAAAAAAATTAATTAAAAGTCTTATATATATATATATATAGACAATATATCAATACAGCAAAAAACAAAAACAAAAACAAAAAAACAGTACTTCAAATTAAAAAAATTTTAAATTATGTTTTATGAAGATTTTTAAAATATAAAAATAAAAAATTAAATTAAAAAACCATGATTTTTTAATATAAAAAAAAAAAAATTTTAAAAAAATAAAAAATAAAATAAATAAAAAATAAAAAATTAAATTAAAAAAACCTTGGTTTTTTTAATTTTAAAATATATATATATAAAGGTACATAGTTATGCTTAATATATATATGATATTACAGAAAAAATAAATATGATTTAGACCAATTTAATTTAGTAATTAAAAAAAAAAGGTTATAGTTAATGTAAAATGGTAATAATACCAATTTTAAATGCTTTATAATAAAATTTTTTGTTAATATAAAAATACTTTTTTTAAATTTTTTTTGTTTTTATTTATTTTATTTTTTATTTTTAAATTATATCACTTTTTTTATTTTTTTTAATAAATTTTATATTTTATAATATAAAAAATTATTTTTTATTTTTACTTTTTTTTTTTTTTTTTTTTTTTTTTTTTTTGATTAATATTTAAAAATTATAAAAACTTCTATTTAATTTATTTATTTTATAAAATATATTATATATTCATATTTTTTTTTTCAATATTTTAATAGATCTTTTTTTTTTTTTTTTTAAAATATAATAGATCATAAATATATATTATTAATATTATAATTAATTATATATATATTTGTTAATATTATAATCAAGCACTGTTAATTCTTTACCATAAATATTTTATTTTATTTAATTATCCATTTTATTTTATCAAATGGATAATTAAATAATAAATGAATTAATAAATAAAAAAATAAAAAAAAAACAAATCTATAAAATATTTTATAAGTGCTTTATAACATGATTTTTAATTAAAAGTTTTAAAATTTTTTAAAATTTTTTTAAATATATTTTTACCTGCAATCTTTTAATTTTTAATTTTAATTTTAATTTTATTTTATTTTTTTTTTTAACTTTATTATTATTATAATTCACCCTACTTTTAACTTAAATAGTGTTTTTTTTTTAATAAAAAATTAAATTTTTATTAAATGTTAAATATTAATAAAATAATTCATAGATATTGTTATAATAGATAGATTATTAAAAAAAAAAAAAAAAAAAAAAAAAAAAAAAAAAAAACTATCTATTAATTAATTCATTAGTTTATTTCAATTATAATAAGGATTTATATCTGACTAAATAAAAAAACATCACAATATTAAATTGTAATAGATGATACAAATATTATAGAACTAATTCACAATAAAATAAAAGTGGGTATTGATTAAATTGAGTATGTTTTTATTAATAAATCCATATTAAAGTATTGTAAATATTTGGTTTATACATAATATATATTATTATCTATAATATTAAAAAATATTTTATATTTTTTAATTATCATATTAAGAATATATAAATATACATATATATATTATTTTCAAAAATAAACACATATTGCTAATTGAAGCATTGCGTTGACCCAGAACTTCTTTTCTTTTATTTTTATTACTTTTTTTTTTTTTTTTTTTTTTTTTTTTTTAAAAAAAAAAAAAAGCAATTTTGTTAATTACAAGATATATATATAAAGTTTAAAAATATTTTATATTTTTTATTATTATTATTAAAGATAATAATATTAAATATAAAAAGATTGTTTAATTATAAGATATGATATATATATATATTTTCATAAATACATATTAAGTGTTAATAAAAATAATTAGTTAACAGAGAACTTCTTTTTTTTTTTTATTTTATTAATTTGATACATAGTGATTAATATATTTATTTATTTTTTTTTTTTTTTTTTTTTTTAATTTATCCATTGTTAAAAAATAACCATATTTTTGAATTTTGGAGTTCAGAGCCATATTCATTGATTAATTTTTTTAATTATTACATATATTTATATGTATATATTCTGGCTTTTTCAACTCTTCATTATATTATTTAAAAAAAAAAAAATACAACTCTAATCTAATACATTATTGTATGGCATTAACTCCTAATATATATTCTTTTAGAAAATTAGTATTTTTAGTTTATAAATTTAATTTACATTTTAATTAGTATTTTTATTTTATTGCAACTTTTATTTATAATTTTAAATATTAAATAGTTTATTATAAATAAATAAGATATTTTATATTAATATATAGTTTATATAGTTTATGATTATAGTTTTAAAATTTTTTTATATTTATAAGCCTCTTTTATATAGTTAATAGTTAATATGAAAACATGTATTTAATGTATTTAATGTATTTAATGTATTTAATGTATTAAAATATGTATGATCCATCAAATGTATTTTGTATGTATAAATAGCATTAAATTATGTATTCTTAAAAAAAAAATAAGCCTTTTTGCTTCAAATAAATAAAGTTATTAAATAAACAAATATTGAGATTTTTATCATATTCCAAATATTCAAAAAATATGAATTTTTTTTTTTTTTTGTTCTTAAAATTTCTTTACACTTAATCCTTTTAAAAGTGTTTGCTATCAAGAATAAACAAAAAAAAAAAAAATTAAAAAACTGAATTTTACATTATAAAATAATATTTATAAATATTTTTAAGGTTATTATTACTATTATTGTTTTTTTTAAAAAATGTTCTTTTACTAATATGTAATATTAATAATTTTCAGAATTATTTTTTTTTTTTTTTTAAAATATTATTATTATATTAATATAAAATATTATTTTAATATTTAGTATTGATTAATTTTTTTTTTTTTTTATTATATTTTTAAAATAGTAAATAATATATTACAAATAAATAGAATCATAGATATATCATAGTAATATATAAATTTATATTGATACAAATAATATAATTTTTTAAAAAAAACTTTTTTTTTTTTTTTTTTTAATTTATCTTCTATAAGCTTCTTTTATGTAATTAAAAATAAAAGACATGTATTTAATGTATTGAAATATGGATGATCTATTAAATAAATAAATAAATAAATAAATAAATAAATAAATAAATAAATAAATAAATAAATAAATAAATAAATAAATAAATAAATAAATAATAAATAAATAAATAAATAAATAAATAATAAATAATAATAATAAAAAAAAAAACTTAACTCAATTGTTATATATCAACAATTATTTCATTAAAAAAAAAGAAAAAAACACTTTTTTTTTTTTAATAATTTAATTCTATACTGTTATATCAACGATTATTTCATTAAAAAAAAAAACACTTTTTTTTTTCTTTAAAGTTTAGTAATATTATTTTTTATTTCAATTTTGGTAGATCATTATTTATAATAATTATTTATTTCAATTATTTATTATTTTTTTTTTAGAATAAAATATTTATTATAAAACTGTTTAAAAATATTTTAAACTTTTTCTAACTATGTTTTGTAATTAATTATAAATGTTTTTTTTTTGTTTTAGAAGATATTAATTTAGTTTTATTATATTAATATCTATAAATTTTTTACTTTTTTATAAAAAGTTTTATTTATTTAAATGTTTTTATACATAGGAGTCAAGCATAAATCCAGTAAAGTACATTGTACTTTCACCATAATCTTTAATACGTTCAATGTTCTTTAAGGTTTCCATATCTTTATCAGATATAACGAAATCAACTTCACCATTACTCTTTATATGCTCTGGATTGGTTGATTTTGGTAAAACAATTAAACCAAGTTGAACGTCATAACGAATACATAATTGTGGAACGGAAACATTGTAATTTTTAGCCATTTCAATTAAAGTTGGATTTTTAAGAATTTCACCGTGACCTATTGGTGAAAAGGCTTCAATAGCTATACCTTCACTTTGACAATATTCAATAAGTTTAAAGGGTGTATTGGAAATGTGGACTAAAATCTGATTTACTGCTGGTCTGACGGTTCCATGTTTTAAAATATTTTCAATATCGACCTTTTCAAAATTAGAAACACCAATGGCTTTAATTTTACCAGCTTTATAAAATTCTTCTAAAGCTTTCCAGACAGCTAGATTTCCTTCTTCATAATGGTTTCCATTTCTGAAATTGGCCCATGGTTGAGGAGAATGAATAAGCATTAAATCAATATATCCAATATCTAAATCATCTAAAGACTTTTGAATCGCTTTTTTAGCTTCTTCATAATCTTTTATTTCAGCTACAACCTTTGTAGTGAGGAATATTTGATCTCTTGGAATACCAGATTTACGAATACCTTCACCAATAGCTTTTTCATTTTGATAAGCTTCAGCAGTATCAATATGACGATAACCAGCTTTAAGGGCTTGAATTACTGTTTCAGCTGCTATACTTTCATCTAATAACCAAGTACCAAGACCAAGAACTGGAATTTCTACTCCATTATTTAACTTTATTGTTTTGTTTAAAACCATTTTATTACTATTATTATTTTTATTATTTTTATTTTTTATTCTTTAAACTATATTTAATAATAATTATTATTAATATTATTATTTAATATTTTACTTTTTTTTAGTTGTTTTCCTATTAATATTTCTTTTTATTAAAGGATTTAATAATTTTTTTTTTTGAAAAAAAGAAAAAAAGAAAAAAAAGAAAAAAAAAAAGTTAAAAAAAAGTTAAATTAAATTTAATTTAAATGAAATAGAAAAAAAAAGAAAAAAAAAATTAATTAAAATATAAAAGTAAAAATACATTTTAAGATTTTTCAAAACTTAAAATTTCTTTTCATCAAAAGTTAAACAAAAAAAATTTTCGTACGAAATGCATGAACTTATAATTAAATAGTTAATGAAATTATATTTGACATTCAATTAAATCAAATATTAAATTAAATTAAATTAAATGAAATTAAATTAGGTTGAATTGAATTTAAATTAAATTTTAGACTTTTTTATAATAATAAAAAAGGCAACAGAAAGGAAATAAAACAAGAAGAGAATATTATAAAAGAATATTAGATAATAATAATAATAATAATAATAATAATAATAATAATAATAATAATAATAATAATAATAATAATAATAATAATAATAATAATAATAATAATAATAATAATAATAATAATAATAATAATAATAATAATAATAATAATAATAATAATAATAATAATAATAATAATAATAATAATAATAATAATAATAATAATAATAATAATAATAATAATAATAATAATAATAATAATAATAATAATAATAAAATTATTTTATATAAAAAACAGAAAAATTGAAAATTTTATTTTTAGAAGGATTTTTTTTTTAAAAAAAAAAGAAAGTTTTATAATAAATTTATTTTTTTAACTGATTTTGTAAATATAACGGCGAGGATATTATATTGTATAAAAAGTAAAAAGAAAAAAAAAATTTTTTTACATTTTCAATGCTAAGTTAATTAAATTTATTATTTTAATTAATAATTAATTTTATATTAAATAAACTTTTCATTAAGAAAACTTTTGTACATTACTGAGCGTTAAACTTTATATTAAAAAATTACTGAGCATTAATCATTGGGCTTATCTAAATATCTTTTGTAAACGTAAAATATTTAATATAAATTTATATAAATTTTTATAATAAAACTGTATTAATTATTAAAAAAAAATTTTTTTTAAGTAATACTTATGTAACATGTAACAAAAAAGACCGAATAATAAATATTTATAATAATATTAAATAAATATATAATAATAATTGAACAATAAATAAATAAATAAATAATAAATAATAAATAATAATAAATAATAAATAATAAATAATAAATAATAAATAATAAATAATAAATAATAAATAATAAATAATAAATAATAAATAATAAATAATAAATAATAAATAATAAATAATAAATAATAAATAATAAATAATAAATAATAAATAATAAATAATAAATAATAAATAATTAAATAATAAATAATAAATAATAAATAATAAATAATAAATAATAAATAATAAATAATAAATAATTAAATAATAAATAATAAATAATTAAATAATAAATAATAAATAATAAATAATAAATAATAAATAATAAATAATAAATAATAAATAATAAATAATAAATAATTATATAATAAATAATAAATAATTTAATAAATAATAAATAATAAATAATAAATAATAAATAATAAATTATTAATAACTATATTATTATTATTTTAGATTTATTTAATATATAAATTTACATATTGTAACATCTTAAACCTAGTTATTCTATAATGAATAAATTGATTTACTGGTGAATATATATATATAAAATTATCCTATTTTATAATATTAACTTGATATTTTTAAACTATTAATTATTTCTATTCTAAATTAACCTTTAGTTTTACAGGAATAAAATTTTTTTTACATTTTATTAATTTCTTTAATTCGATTTAAATATTGTTAAAATAATTTTTTAAATATATTTGTAATCAAATAATTTCCCCTTAAAAATTCTAAATTAACCTTTAGTTTTACAGGAATAAAATTTTTTTTACATTTTATTAATTTCTTTAATTCGATTTAAATATTGTTAAAATAATTTTTTAAATATATTTGTAATCAAATAATTTCCCCTTAAAATTAAGTATTTAATATTATTACACCATTTATATTAGATATATCTAAGACATCTCTTATAATATATGGTTTATATATTACTATTTGTATGATATTTCATGCTAGGTTTAATAATACTATGATTGTTAGGATGCTCCCATTTTACGCTAGGAATTACCATTCTATTATATTTCCCTTGGATATTTGGGATATTATATTTTAAATTATTTTGTATGGGATCTTTGACATATAGTCTCCTTCATTATTATTGCTTATATTTATATATATATACTTTATATGTATTAATACGTGTTAAAACGACTATACTTTAAATAATAAGCTTTGTGATTTAACAAAAAAAAACCTTTGTTTAATAAATGACTGCTTAAATCTTTCTTAAATAACATATATTATTAAATTTTATTTCGTATATTCATAGGGTGGAAATAGTTTGGGACGGAGTAGATTCCTTTATGTTTAAATATGAACTTTACTTATGACTTAGAGTTTAATTTATAAAAATATCAAATTATAATTTTAATAATATATGTTTGAAGGTATTGTTCTAATATATGATTAAAGTGTTTTTCTATTATTAGATATGGATGTATTATTATGTCAGAAATAATTATCAATAAATTTAATATTTAATGAAATTACCAAATCTTTTAATAAACCAATGCTTGTCTTTTTTTTTTTTTCAAAAAAATTTATAACAGTTATTTTAATATCTTCATTTATCATTGTAATTCCATAAATATACCCATTATAATATAGTTGCATATTGATATTACATTTATTTTGTATATCTTTTACGGCATCGTTATTTATTAAATCATCATGATCAATTCTTGTTATTATTATTATCAATGATATATTTGTCTGTTAAATTAGAACGAATTACATTTATATTTAATAGGAGATTTTATTTGTTTTAATTCAGATATTACCTTATTATCTCCTGGTAATTTATTATTAATTTTTATAAATTACCAGGAGATAATTTATTATTAATTTTTATAAATTACCAGGAGATAATTTATTATTAATTTTTATTATAATTTCAAAATTTCATTAGTTATTTATAAGTAAATATAGATAGGTAATTTTGCAATATTTAACCCTATTTTTCTTCAGCTGTGAATTCAAGTAAATCCTTATCATTTCTTTGTTTGACAGATTCTGGATAGTCACCAAACATAACTGGATCACAATACCAACCAATACGGAATTCAACAGCTAAGTTAGCATATTTCTTGTTGTTTTCATATTCTTCTTAGTAATTATAATAATATTTTTAAAAAAATAGTAATTATATTATATATTGATATATAAATATAATATATCTATATAAAATATAAATATTTTTTAAAATAAAAGTTTCACTTCAATTTTTTTTTTTTTTTTTTTAAATTTTTTTGTATTCATTAAATATATAATATGGAAAAATATAAAATATCAATTACTATTTTTAACACTTTATAAAATATAAACATTTTTTAAATTAAAAGTTTCATTTCAATTTTTTTTTTTAATTTTTTTGTATTCATTATTTATATAATATAGATATAATATATATAATATAGAAGAATATAAAATACATGTTTTTTTCTTTTTTTTTTTTTTTTTTTTTTTTTTTTAATTATTATTACACTTGAAATAAAAAAAAATACCAACTTTTTTCTTTCTTTTTTTATTATTATGTTTTTTTTTTTTTTTTTTTTTTTTTTTTTTTTTTTAAAGATTACCTACATCTATATATAAAATATATAAAATTTCAATGTTTTTTCTTTTTTTTTTTTTTTTTTTATAATTTTAAATAGAGAAAAATATAAATATTCATGCTTTTATTCTATTTTTTTTAATTATTATTACACATTCAATAAAAAATACCAACTTCCTTTTTTTTTTTTTTTTTTTTTTTATTAATTTTTTTTTTTACATATTATTACATACATCAATACATAAAATATAAAATATTCTTCATGTTTTTTTTTTTTTTTTTTTTAATTTTATTTATTTTTTTTTTTAAAAAAAACATATATCAATAATAAAAAAAATACTAAAAATTTTTTTTTCTGCGATTTAACAAATGATATTGATTTATAGATCTTTTTGTTTTCATTATCTTTTAAAAAAATACGAATTTTTTTTTTGTGTTTTCATTATCTTTTAAAAAAAAAATATTTTGTAATTTTCATAATTTTATATCATTTTTTTTTTGGTATTATTTATTATTATAATTAAAATTAAATTTACTTCATATTAATTTCTTTTTATAATTATTGAATAATAATCAATACTATTTAATGTTTATTAGGATTATAAAAATATATTAAAAATGAAGACTAATTTATTCTTGTTCAACGTTTTCTAAGTACCATTGACCAAGGTAAGTAAGAGAATCCTTTGGAACACGCTTTAATTCTTTGTCATGGTAGAAGTCAATGTAGGTCATACCGAAACGAGTTTCATATCCATTTTCCCATTCAAAGTTATCAAGTAAAGACCAGGCCATGTAACCACGAACATCAACACCATCTTCGACATAAGCAAGACGAAGATTTTCAAGGTATTGTTTGTACCAGTCAATACGGTAGGTATCGTGAATAAGAGTACCATCAAGATCCTTTTCATCTTCAATAATATCTTCATCATAGGTATCAGCATATTCTTCCTTACCAATAGACTTCCAGTAATCAAGAGTAACCTTATCATTGGCACGGCTAACCTTGTAGTTTGGTTGAGCACAACCATTTTCGGTAATGATGATACCATTCTTGATGAGACCTTCATAACGCTTAGAGAACCAGTTAAGACCAACACGAATAGTTGGACCATACTTGGTGTTCCAGGATGAACCAGCTTGAGAACCAAGAGTTGGTGGAATACAAGTCCATCCATCTCCACGTCCCTTACAGTTATCATCCCACATATCTCTCTTAGAGTTATCGTAGCTAGCTTCTTCATCACTTGGTGGTTCAACGTAAGTACCATCTTCATTCTTAACTTGAGCAGCCCAGTGAGAAGTGTAAGTGTTCCAACCTAAGAAGTCTGAAGAGGATCCCTTTAATAATTTCTTTTCTTCAGCAGTGAATTCTGGTAAATCCTTACCATTTCTTTGTTTGACTGATTCTGGGTAATCACCAAACATAACTGGATCGGAATACCAACCAATACGGAATTCGGCAGCTAAGTTAGCGTACTTCTTGTTGTTTTCATATTCTTCTTCACTCATACCGGCTTCTTCATATGGAATTTGAGCTTCACCATCAATGGTAATACCAATGAGACCCTTTTGTTTCTTTTGGAACTTTTCACGGTAAACCTTGACAGCTTGAGCGTGACCAAGAAGAATGTTGTGAGAACACCAGACATCTTCTAACTTTTGTGGTGGACGATCAGCTGGAAGTTCTTCAGAATCCTTAGTGTATTTGGTTGGACCAATTTCATAGGAACAACCTCCTTCTAAATCAAGACCAGTGGTGTCATTGGCAAGCTTACGTGGAGCTTCACCAGTACATCTGTATGGAGCTTTACCTGGTCCATTCTTGTAACCGGCAACACAGTTAACCCATGGTTCGTTGATGGTAATCCATCCCTTAACACGATCACCGAAATGTTCGAAACAGAATTCGGCATAATTGGCGAAATCGAATTGAGAACGGTAATCTAACCAACCACCATACTTCTTATGAAGAGCGTATGGCATATCCCAGTGGTAAAGAGTAGCGAGAGGAGTAATGTTGTTTTCGAGAAGAGTGTTAATAACCATATCATAGTATTCAACACCCTTTTCGTTAACTTTCCATTTACCATTAACCTTCTTAGCTTCACCTTCTGGGAAAAGACGAGACCAAGAGATAGAGAAACGGTAGTGATTGGCATTCATAATCTTCATCATCTTGATATCTTCATCAAACTTGTGGTAGGAGTCACAAGCAACATTACCGTTAGTAGAATCTTTGTTAGATCTGTCACCGGATTCAACGTTCTTTGGGTAGAGGTGAGTGAAGTGATCCCAAACGGATTCACCACGACCATCTACATTCCAGGCACCTTCAACTTGGTAAGCAGCAGTAGCAGCACCCCATTTAAAGTCAGAAGGAAGTTTTCCCTTCTTTTCTTGTTCATCACTAGAATCTTCAGCATCATCGATTGGCTTAGTTTCATCATCAGAAACAACAGCGGTATCATTTTCAGCTTCAGAAGCTACATCAGCGGCAGCAGCATCAGCTGGAGCCTTAACAACACATTTCTTAGCAGCAGAAACAGCTAATAAAGTAGCGAAAATAGTAAGAGTCTTCATTTTTAATATTATTTACTTTTTTTTTTTTTTATTTGACTTAAATTAAAATAAAATTTTTTTTATTAGATTAATAATCTATATTAATTATAATAATAAATAATTTTTTTTTTATATAATAATTAATATTCCTTATCAAAAGGATAAGGAATTAAAAATATCGCACTATTTTTCGTCCTTTTATACTAATTTTTATTTAATATAAAAAGAACCAATATTTTTTGTTTAATAAAATAGGAGATTAAAAATTATTTTAAAAAAGTAACAATAATTAAAGTATGACTTTTGTGAAACATTCAAAATTAATTAAAAATAAATTTAAAAAAAAAAAAAAATAATAATAATAATTTTTCAAATCATTTTAATTTTAATTTTAATATATTTAATATATTTATTATTTTTAGTTATTTGAAAAATATTTGTTAATTATATGTATTAAATTTCAATTTATTTAACAGAATTTAAAACTTTAATGTGACAGTGACATTAACTTTTATATTAATTGATTATTTTATTTCTTTTATTAATAGAAACGTGCTTTTTTTTTTCTTTATATTATGATTTACATTTTAATTTATTTTTTAACAATATGAACAAAGTTAAAAAATTATTAGATCATAATTATTTTTAATATTACTTTATTTAATTTAAAAAGAAATTAATACTTGAATTATGGATTTAATAGAAAAAACTTCTCTATAAATATAGATAATTACAGAAAAATAAAAAATAGAAAATAATAAAAAAAAAAAAAGAACTTATGATATTAGGTTTTTTTTGGTAAAAATTTTTTTTTCTAATTAGTTCTCTTATTCATATTATAATTTAATATAAAAACTTCTCAGTAATATAAATAGTAACAGAAAGAAAATAACAAAAACACAAAAAAACCCATGATATTAAGTTTTTTGTAAAAATTTGACAGTAATAAATAAATGAAATATAATATTCATAGTAACACTAATAATAACATAATAATAATAGATCTTTTTTTTTTTGATAAAATTTTACTGAATATATAATAATATAAAAATAGTTTTAAAATAGTTTTTTTTTTTTTTTTTTTGAAAAAAAAAAAATATTTTATTACACTTATATATAAATATTATTTATTAGAATTATTAATGGTTAAAAACTTAATAAAAATATTAATTATTATAATTTTTATTATTTAATTAATAATTTAATAAAATATGTTCAGAATGATTATAATTGAGTGGATATAATAATTTAAAACTATTAAATTGAATAAAAAGTATTTTTAATTAAAATATTATTTATTAGAATTATTAATGGTTAAAAACTTAATAAAAATATTAATTATTATAATTTTTATTATTTTAATTAATACTAATAATTTAATAATATATGTTAAAAATGATTATTATTGAATGGATACAATTTAAAAACTATTAGATTGATCAAAAATTATTATATTTATTTATATTTTAGATAAATAACAAATTCATAAGATTTAAATTAAGATGCTTATATATATTCAGATTATTTTTATTAATATAGTTTATTGTAGTTTTATAATATTATATATAATGTTGGTTTATATATTTATTAATTAATAATAAAAATTATTAATTTTCAAAATTCTATTTATATAAAATAATATATAATACATAATAAGAGTAATACATATGATTTATTTACACTTAAAAATTTTTCATCTTTTTTTTTTTTTTTTTGTACAATAATTACTCTTCATAAATTTTTTTTTTTTTATACAATAATTACTCTTCATAAAAATAATAGTTGAAATATATATATAAACAAATAAAAAAAAATTTTTTCATCTTTTTTTTTTTTTTTTTGTACAATAATTACTCTTCATAAATTTTTTTTTTTTTTATACAATAATTACTCTTCATAAAAATAATAGTTGAAATATATATATAAACAAATAAAAAAAATATATATAATATATATATTCACTTTATATATTAAACAAATAAAAAAAAATTTTTTCATCTTTTTTTTTTTTTTTTTTGTACAATAATTACTCTTCATAAATTTTTTTTTTTTATACAATAATTACTCTTCATAAAAATAATAGTTGAAATATATATATAAACAAATAAAAAAAATATATATAATATATATATTCACTTTATATATATATTTTTTTTATTTGTTTATATATATATTTCAAGTGAATATATATATAATTATGTTAAATTATTTATTTTCATAATTTTTAATAAATTAATTTACTATATAAAAAAATAAATTAATTGGTCATATTATCCCTATTTTTAAAAATTATCTATTTTTTTTCCAATTATAATTTTATACTATTTTTCATATTATTATTTTCATCATTAGGGGAAAATAAATCTATTGAATGTGGGTGGTAGAACAAATAATGCGTTTAGATAATTTTTTAAGATCATTCCATCCTATGAATTACTTTTGATTTTTCTAATCGTATTACATAATTTATGGTATTTTGTAAATTGATCTAAGTAGGAATCTACGTTTGGGAAATCAGAAAAAAAGGTATAATATTTTTATAAGCTAAGTATTTATCATCTTAAATTTTTTTAACATAAATGGGGTAATGAAAAGCAGGTCCTTTTAAGTTTCGAGGGCACAAAAGCTTTATTTTTTTCTGCCTATATTATATGAAGTATCTATAAAATTTTTAAACCATTTCATTCGCAGAAGTATCTTTTGAAATGGATTCAAGATCATTAGCTAAAGCAGAAAAGTAATTGTGTGAAATAATATCATCACATTTTGTATTATAAATGTGTCTGTGACCATTTAGAAGTTTTTTTTTTTGGATTTAGAAAAACCGTCAGAAGGACCTTTGTTACAAGACAAATTAATGGGTTTATGATCAGAATTACCATTAAGAGAAGTACATACAGAAGAAAGGTAGACATGAGGAGCCTTAGCTTTATTATAAATTACGTGATCTATGCATGAGGATTTAGAACCTTTTTGCGTAAGTCGTGATCTATGCATGAGGATTTAGAACCTTTTTGCGTAAGTCGTGATCTATGCATGAGGATTTAGAACCTTTTTGCGTAAGTCGTGATCTATGCATGAGGATTTAGAACCTTTTTGCGTAAGTAATATTATTACCATTTAGGGTAGCAATCGTACAATCTGAGAAGTTTTTAGAAATATTTTTTTTTGAAGTTTTTCAAAGACATATTGAAATCTTCAACATGAATAGCAAGAATGTTATCATTAGAATAATATTTCAGCCATTGATCAAGTTCAGAGAAAGCTTTAATGCCAGCTTCTGGTCATCTATTTTGAAGGTAGTAGATGTTATTGATAGAGCACTTTTGATTCCAAAAAAAGAAGTCATATTAACTGATATAATATAATTGCAAATAGAGGGTTCAAGATTATATGAACACGATGTGTAATTCCAATAAATAAACCTCTCATTCCAGGGATCCTTTTATTAGCACACAAAAATACTGAACTATAACCACGAAGTACTGGTGATGAAGAGTTTTCCTTAAAAAATAAATTTGCTTTTACAAATTTCCTGGAGACAAATACATACTGATTTTAAGATTGAGTTCACATAAACAACAACATCTTTTTTTTTTTTTTTTTTTTTTTTTTTTTTTCAGAGTTCCAACCTTTGATATTCCATCTAGCACAAAGATGAAAGAAAGAAGAGTTAGAACTGAGATGACATGTGAAAAAGTCTTTTGAAATTGGATGAAGAAGAATATTAGAACAATCGGAAGCATAGTTTTATGAATCTAGACCTGGAATTGTTATTATTATTTGATAAGATATTACAATATTTCCAATTACCTTTTGTAGAAGTATGAAGACTTTACGATAAGTGAGAGTAAAAATTCATGAAAATGTAATAGATAATTAGCAGCATAAACTTTAAGAATGAAATAAGAGCCACATCTGGAGAGATTTTTTGTCAATATCAAAGGAGATTCTTTTGTATTTAATATATTTTTTACTGAGTAGATCGTGAAGCTGTCTGATATGTTTGATAGACCATTCTTTTAAGATCATGAATGAAATTTAATTAAGATTTATTAAACTTGTATAAGAAGGTTGAATTTGTTAAAGCTTTCAAAATTGATAATTAAAAAAAAAAAAAAACGACTAACTGTTGAGTAAACTTTCTGAAATATTATAATATATATTCATGTGAAAAATTTTTTGAAAGAAAAAGAAAAGACAAATATATAAAAGCATTTAATATATATCCATTAAATGTAATATGGAATATGAAAACAGAGTACTTGATTAAAAAAAAGGGAATAAAACTAAAAGTAATATAAATAAACTAAAATAAAAAGGATAACATGGATAAGAAAAAAAAAATATAAATTGAAAATTAAAAAATACTTACCTGGCCCAGTCATTTCAGTAACTAAAATAATAATAGTATAATATATATAGTATAAAAAGTATAAAAGATAAGAAATAGAATGTATAAAATATATATAAAATATATATATATTTATATAAATATTTAAAAAGTATATATAAGTATATATTATATATATAAAGATTAATTAGAAATTAATTTCTAATATTTGAAATTCCAAAAAAAAAAAAATTTAAAACTTAGGAAAAAAAAAAAAAAAGAAAATTAAACATATAAAATCAAGTACTGATAGTTATCATATAATCCTCATAATAAACATAATGAAAAAATATATAAATAACTATTTAAATAAATCTTTAAAACTCCCAAATTAATTTTCTAATAAACATTATCATTGTGTATACTGTTCTTGTCATCTAAGTATCTAATTTGCAATGCTTTAAAACCCTCCAGGACCGATGACAATCCTATCATTGGGAACTTCCCTCGGTACATTAAGTGTTGAAGTAGACACCTCACGAATAGCCCCACCAGAAAATATTGATGAATATACGTCCTCGTGAGGGACGGAATATATTATTAAAGAGATTTGTTATACTAATTAATTATTGTATTTTACTATTTAATTACAAAATTTCAATTAATTTTTTATAATATATATATATATATATTTTTTTTTTCTTTTTTTTTCTAGACAGAGAAGAGAATACACTTCCATAATTTTATTAATTTTCTTATAAAAAAAAATACATGTAGGTAAAAAAAGTACATTTGAAATTAAAAATAAAAATAAAAATAAAAGTAAAAAAATTAAAAATAAAAAATAAAAAGGCTCAAAAATACTATGTATTTCGGCAAATTCTACTATGATTGAATTCTCCCTTCCTAACAAATAAAAAAAAATAATAAAACATAGGGGTAACATCTTTAAAATAGAGAGTGTGGTGTCTACTAAACTCTCCCCGGGGATTCATCATTTATTGAACTAGGCGAGATTCACCCTTCGTAGAAATAGATGATAATCCTGTATTGTTATTATGCCTTATCAGTTCAACGTCGACTTTCTTGGTTAAGTTTGGTATATTGCAATACCTATCAAATAATAACTCAAATAAACTACTTATGATAGGTATTGTGCTAGTTAAAAAAACCCGCCAAGCCCACAATTTTTGGAACAGGTGTCTCAGATGAACCTTTGAAAAGTAGTTCATTTAGTTGTCTCTGTTCTCCTCTATCGAAATGTAGCTCATTTAAAGCTAAAGTTCCACCAGTAAGGAACAAAGTATATATAATGATTGATATAATCTTCAAAATCAGACATAGAGTTATAAAAAGAAAGAAGATTAAATGCTCTAATCTTCCTAATGAACAAAACATAGTGATCATCGATGAAATTTACAGAATTCTATCTAAAAGACGCAAGAGCATTGCATCAAAAAATCCAATATTCAAAAGATTGATTACCTTCACCACAACAGGGGAAAGTCTTAGGACAATCTTCTGAATTTTTTTTTTTTTTTTTTTTTTAGATAGGGAAGTGAATACACTTCCATAATTTTATTAATTTTCTTATAAAAAAAAATACATGTAGGTAAAAAAGAACATTTAAAAATAAAAATAAAAATATAAGTTGAAAAAAGTAAAAAATTAAATAAGTTTAAAAATATTGTGTATTTTGGCAAGTTGTACTCTGCGGGAATTTTCCTATTTCTGTACCCATTCTAATAGTAATATATAATATATATAAATTTTACTTCTATTAATTTCAATATTTATATATGATAATAAAAATTTATTTTTTTTTTTTAATTTTTATATTATTTTGAATATATATATATTATTTTATATTACGCAATCAACCCTTCCGGAAGTTAAGAAATTATGTAATAACGTCTTTTATTTTATTTTATATAAACTTTTTATTTTATTTTATTTTATTTTACTTTTTTAATATAATTTTATTTAATCTCTTTAATTTCATTTACATTTTATTTTTCTAATTTCATTTTTAATTTTAAATTTAGTATATTATATTATATTATATTATATTATATTATATTATATTATATTATATTATATTATATTATATTATATTATATTATATTATATTATATTATATTATATTATATTATATTATATTATATTATATTATATTATATTATATTATATTATATTATATTATATTATATTATATTATATTATATTATATTATATTATATTAATTCTCTTTAAAATTTAAATTTAAAATAAAAAAAATTAAAAAAAAATTTAATTTTTAAAGAGAATTAGTTTTATATTTATCCATATATATTTAAATAATATTTTTTAATTATTTAATAAATTATATTTTTTTAGTTTTAAAGATAAAATAAATAGCTGTATTTTATCACTTTTTATATATACATTTTTTAAATAATTAAAATCCACTTTTCCTTTTAATCTGATATCATATAAATAAATATCATATATTCTTTATAACATATATAAAAATATATATAAAACCATTTATCATCTATTGATACTTTACATTATAATATATTAACATGTTAATTAAATAAAGCTTTAAAAGTAGAAATTGAATTCTATTTATTTATTTATTATTTTTTTTATAAATCGCAATTAATATTTATATATAAATTCATTCTGATAAAATATTTTATTTTTTAACATTATTTTTTATAAAAACATCAGTCCTCATATATGTTATAAGATTAAATTCATAAATCATAAATCATAAATATTTTAATATACAACTCAAAAGTATTGCTAGGATTTATTTATTAGATTTATTAAAGTATTATTTATTTATTTATTTATTTTTATCATTAAGATTACATATACTTAAAAACTTTCTAACAACTTTCTTACACACTCAATTTCTTAAACTAACTTACTACATTACTCTTATTTCAGAGAAAATGTTTTATTTTTTATATTATCTAGATATAATTAACTATTTAATTAGTTGTTCTTGTGATTAAAATTAAACTATTAAATGAATTTTTTATGTTAAAGTATTTTAAATATTAATAATTATTATTTATAAGGAAATAATTAATAACTATATAAAGATAAATATAAATATTAAAATAAAAAGAATAGAATTAAAAACATTGATTTATGTTAATAAAAATATTTATTAATTATAAATATAATTAATATATAGAAATCAAGCCACATATGAAAAATATTATAAAATCATTAAATTTAAATTTGATTTATGACATTAATTTATGTTTAAATAATAAAAACTAATTTTATATTAATTAAAGGTTTGAATATTTCATTTTATATATCAATAAATAATATATAATAATATAAATTTTTAATACATTTAATTATAAATAATAATAATAATAATATATGTATTTTCTATTCTAAAATCAACTCAATAAACGAAAATTAAAAATATTAATTCAAATTTAGTTACTTGTTTATATATATATATATATATATATATATATATTTTTTTTTTTTTTTTTACTATTTTGTCGTTCAAGGTTCTATCCTGGCTGTTAAGGCCGTTCAATCTTAGAGCATAAATTTCCGTTACCCTCACTGTTGTCTAAATTCTATGTGATTTTCACCTCAGGGTTTTGCATGTAGGGTTAGAATTAAAGTGATAGCAGGTAAGTATTATACTGGGCTCTGGTCGGTTATACTCTGTGGGGTTTTGTCAAAAGTTTTACCCTCAGCTTGAGGTTCCCAAGCATATATTAGAAATGCGTATTAAATGCAATACCACAGTTACTAAAAATGCAAGATCTTTGGGGTTGTAATCGTTGTTCATTCTCCAATAATTGGCAAACTCTGTTTTATTAGCCTTGTTTTAGGGAAGTGATAGCACTGGTGCCGAAATGGTATGGCCGGCATTACACACACCTACATGAGGGATTAAATAAGGGAATATAAAAAAAAAAAGAATTTCCATTCGAATATCAACTGTATAAACGGAAATAAAAAAATATTAATTCAAATTTGGTTTTTGTATTTATTTCTTCTTATTATTATTTATTTTTTATTTTTTTTTTTTTTTTCTATTCGAAAATCAACTCCTATAAATGGAAATCAAAAAATATTAATTCAAATTTATTTTTTGTACTTATTTTTATTTCTATTTTTTTTTTTCTATTCGAAAATCAACTGATTAAATGGAAATTAAAAAATATTAATTCAAATTTATTTTTTGTACTTATTTTATTTCTATTTTTTTTTTTTTGGTTCTATTGATTGAAATATATTATTTTATTTCTATTTTTTTTTTTTTGGTTCTATTGATTGAAATATATTAAAGATTTATATTATAACTTATTAATATTATAAATTTTTAATATATTTCAATATAATATTACATTAGAACAAATTTAATAATAATAAATAAAGAAAAAATTAAAAAAAAAAAAAAAAAAAAAATATATATATATATATAAAAGTAGGAAGAAATATTTTTAAAATAATTTTAATAGATATAAATAAATAAATAAATAAATAAATAAATAAATAAATAAATAAATAAATAAATAAATAAATAAATAAATAAATAAATAAATAAATAAATAAATAAATAAACAAACAAACAAACAAAAAAATAAGTAGTAATTAACTAAATAAAATTAATTAACTAAGTAAAAATAATTAACTAAATAAATAAATATTAACTGACTAATTAGATAAATAAATATTAATATTATATTTAGAGTATTATGCAAAAAAAATATATATCTTTATTATTTTACTTTTTTTCAATTATTATTACTACTATAAATTGTAAAATATATAGTAAAGATGAAGTATTATCAATTTCAATGGACAGTTGTAAAAATGATAAAGACTGTCCAGATAGTTCCATTGGATGTAAAAATTCTATTTGCGATTACATTTTTTATTGCAGAAATAATGAATGTATAAAGGAAGATGATCCAATTATATATGGTGTCCCAAGTACTTATAATAATAATACAAGCAATAATAATGACAATATCCCCGAAGGACAATTAACAGTTGATATTTGTAAAAATATTAAAAATAATGATAACCCTTGTTCTACCTTTATTTGTAATAATAACTCACAATGCTACAGTAATAGCTGTAATAATGGTACATGTATTACAAACGAATCAACTGTTATATCATTTTGTAGCTTAAATAATAAGCAAAATAAAATAGAATGTGGTAAAGTGGAAAATGAACATTGTATAAAAGATAATGAATGCTTTTATGGTTATTGTGATAACGGATATTGTAGTAATAAACTTAGTGATAATGATGATAAAGCAGTGGGTATATATATTTATTTATTTTACGGTCTTCTTTTATTAATCGGAATATTCTTTGCCTTTTTAATTATTTTTCTTATTATCCATGTTATTAAAAAAAAGGTAAGAATAATAAAAACAAAAAATAAATTTTAATAAGATTCAATAAATAAAAACTCAAAAATTAGCTATAAATATTTAATAATATACATAATATAAATAATATATATATTATGTGTGTGTAAATATTAAAAAAAGTGTACTGTATTTTTTTAGTTTTAATATGAAATAAAAATTAAATAATAAAATAAATATTATTATTTAAAAATTTATAATAAAAATAAATAAATAAATAAATAAATAAATAAATAAATAAATAAATAAATAAATAAATAAATAAAGTTTTGTAAAGTTTTGATAATTAATTATTTGAATATAAAATTTTCGATTAAATAATTTATTTAGTTTTTTTAAAACATTTTCATTGGTAGTGAAAATATTTACTAATTTACTAGTTAAGAAAGATGATATAAAACGCAAATAAAAACTTTAATTATTAATAAATTATTTTATTAATAATTACATAAAAATAAATTAATAAATCATTTGCAATTCGTGATATAAAGTCAACGTGATCAAAAATAACGTGAAAAAATTAAAATTATGTAAAAACATAATTTTATGAAAGAACATAAAAATTAATGTAAACATAAAATTTATGTAATAAATTTTATGTTATGTTAAAATTGAAATAATTTATAAATTTCTTTTTATTATTTTTATTATTTTTATATTTAATATTTTATTTTATTATATTTTTAATTATTTTAATAATTATTATTTTATATTAATATTTTATTAATTATAATAAATTTATATTTTTATTAATATTTTATGAATATTTTATATTTTATTTTATACTTTTATCTTAAATACTTTAAATACTAAATAATTAATTTTTATTATTTTTAAAATAGTTTATAGTTAAAGAAAATTATAAAAAGAATACTTTTTCTTTATGTTAATTCTTTGCAATATTTTATGCCAATTTACTTCATACAATACTTAATTTATATTATATAATTACTTTTATATTTACAATGAATAATTAAATAAATGTAACAAATAAGTTTTATAATTACTTTTAAATAATAAATAAATAAAATTTTATAATTAAATAACAATTTTATAAAACTTCTCCCAACAAGAGAACTTGAACCAAAGGCGTACTTTATCATTTTGGTGGAGATATCGGTTCTCTTAGAGGAGGAGAAGAATATAATTATTTCCAATAATTATTTTAAAAAAAAAAAAAAAAAAAAAAAAAAAAATTAATAAAAAAAAAAAAAAAAAAAAAAATTTTTAATAAGAATTTTATAATAAAAATATAATTTTTAATTTTCTTAAAAAAAAAAAAAAAAACGCATATTTCAAAAATTTAAAAATTAATTTTAAAAATTAATTTTATTAAAATATTTTTTTTAAATTGAATTAATCATATTATATATAAATATATTGTATAATATATTTATATAATTTTATTAAAAGAGTTGATTAAATAGTATTATATATATAAATATATTTTAATATATATTTATATTTATTAAAAAAAAAAAAAAAAAAAAAAAATTTTTATTATTGTGGCGTTGCTAATAGAAATATACTTTTCTTATTAGTAACTAATTAACAAAGTATCTCAGCATAGACAAGCCGTATTGATTCTCACCAGGGGTATATTAGGCAGTAATAATAAGATCCTGAAGCACGTGACGGAACATAGATCGTGTGAATAAGGTGACGGAACCATTATTATTGTGCGAAAGACCCTAATCAATACGTCTATTATAGTTACTTTGGTCGGAATTAGTTCTAATAATAACAATACCACAATAATTATCATTAAATAAATTTTAAAAAAATTGTGAAAATATTGAATTTTAAAAATAGAAATATTATTCTAAACTTAAAATATAATAAATTTACATAAAGTATTATTAAATCACCTGACTATAAATAGTCTATATTAAATTATAGTGAATTATTATTATTAAAAAAAAAAAAAAAAAAAAAAAAAAAAAAAAAAAAAAAAAAAAAAAAAAAAAAAAAAAAAAAAAATTTTTAAACTTTAATAAATATTAAATTGATTTCCATTGAAGAAATTTTGGAAAAACTTATTGAAATACGTAAAATCAAAAAAATGTCCGATTTCAATGAGGCTATGCTCTTACAACAACGCTTCATGTCCTTGCAAGCCATAATTAATGTTACAGACAAGGAACATGATGTAGAGCGTTGGTACGACCAATTCGTAACATGGATTAGAATGCAAAAAATAACTAATTCTACTGATATTTATGATTGGTGCCGTATGAAAGTTCAAGGTCAAGGTTCCAAAAGTATCCAAGCATTAGTAACTAAGGATGCTAGCGGACGCTTAGTTTATCCTACTCTTGAGCAAATGAGAGATGCATTGCTAAAAACGTACAAATTAGAAAAAGATCCTGATGATATTATTAACGAAATAAAATCTATGAAGATTAATAAACAAGAAGATGTAAAAGAATTCAATCAGAAGTACCTGAAATTATATAATGATTTAAATGATGAATACAAATTAAGAATTACTTCTTATGACTATTTAGATGCAATAATTAGTAAACCTGCTGTGTGGCGTAGTGTAAAATCGGAAATTAAAAATAAGAAAATTACGCTATCAGAAGCAATGGAAGCTGTAGAATTTTATGACAAAATGGAGAATGAATTAAAATTGAAAACTCAGAATAATAATAAAAATTCCAATTATAATAGATCCTCTAATTATAATAATCAAAGTGGTTATAATAACAATAATAATAATCATAATAATTCTAATTTTAATAATAAACACAAAGTTTCTTTTTGCAAATTTTGTCATGAGAAAGGACATTCAATCTCCGACTGTTCAGGTTATGCTAAATTCCAATATTTTAAATATATGGATTCTAAGATGAATAGCGATTTTAATAATTTCAATCCTAATTTAAACAATTTTAATAACTTTCCTAGTAATAATTTTAATAATTCTAATAATAATAATAATAATAATTTTAATTTAAATAATCCAAATTGGAACGGAAATAATAATAGAAATAATGGTCACAAGAACAATAATAAACATAATAAATTTAATGGCTTTACTTATTTAAATAATCAAAATTTTAATAACCAAAATTTTAATAATCAGCCATTTAACAATCAAAGTTATAATAATAATCAAAACTTTAACCGACCATTCAATAATCAAAATTTTAATAATCAGCCTCTTAATAATTATAATTTCTATAATCAGCCACTTAACAATCAAAATTTTAATAATAATCAAAATTTTAATAATAACCAAAATTTTAATGGAAACCTTAATTACTATAATTCTCAATTTTATAATCCCGATTTTAATAACTATTGTAATAGCGATAGTAATGAAGAAAACTCCGAAGAAACTAGTTCTTTAAACTAGCTATGGGGAGTTTGTACTCTCCCCTTAAACAAAGTACATATTACAATAAATTCTATGTGGACGCTATTAAAAGAAAAAGTTCAACATTTGAACCAGGAACTCCGATTAGAAAAACAAAAACAAATACTACTGATAAAAATACTGTCAAAATGACTGAAGTAGTTAATAACAATCAAATAAGTTCTGACTGGGAAGTTTCTGATAGAAATATAATAAAACCTCATATACGTAAGCGTCCCACTGATAAAACTCTTAATAACTCTATTAATAATAATGTTGAAAATACAATTATTAATAATTCAAATATTAATTCATATAAAATAAATAATAATTCAAATAATTTAAATACTTATAATTCTAATAACTCAAATAATTCTAATCTTAATAATACTAGTAAATCTAATGAAAATAATAATATTTCTAATAAAAATAATAATATTCCCAATAAAAATAATAATAATTCCAATAAAAATAATTATATTTCTAATAACAACTCTGAAAATAATTCAATTAATACTAATAAAAATTCAAATATTTTAAATAATAATAATTCTAATAAATTAAACTATAATTCTAATACTAATTTAATTAATGATGCTAACAAAATTTCCGATAATAATAATTCTATAAAAATGAATACTAATGAAGAAGGTTTATTAATTAATTCTAATAATAATGAAAATTCTTTTAATAATAATTCTAGTTATTTTAATAATAAAATAATTAATAATAAATTTAATAATCTTAAAAATATTATTAACTATTCTAATTCTAATCAGAAGTTAAATAATTTAAATTCTTCTACTGATGATTTTAACCCTAATGATCTTAATAATTTTAATAAAAATTTAATTAATCCAAAAGAATTAAAAGTTAGGACCAATAAAAAGAAAGTCCGATTTAATATTAAAGATCCTCCTGATTCACGTGACCATGATGACGATACTAATAATAATAATAATAATGAAAAGATAGAAAAACATATATTATTAGCTAATAAATATTTCATCGAACCTTATAATTTGTCTAAAGATTTAGCAAACACTAAATGTGATATTACATATGCCCAATTATTAGATATTTCTCCCGAAGCAAGATCTGAATTAATTAAAAATTTAAAATTAGAAAAATTAAAAATTTCTAATACAATGAATATAGATGAAAACTTTATTTATAACTCTGAATATAATGAAATCAAAAATAATAATAATTTTAAAGAAGACGACTTAGGTATTGTCCTAGCCTCTGTCGATAATATTAAAAATAAATTACTTGTAGATTCAGGTAGTAATTTGAATCTCATTTCTGTTGATTATTTTAATTCTCTACCTGGTCAATATGAAACGGTAGGTGTTTGTCATGGTCGTATCTGCGAAGCTTTAGGTGATGACACAGTCACTGACGCCATAGTTATCCGTTTAAATGTTCTTATTAATACTTATTCTTTTTCTGCTAACTTTTGTGTCATTGATCATAATACTAATTATTTTGATTTGTTAATTGGTCTTAAAACTATTGCCGATAATTATTTATTTATTCATCCTATGGCAAAAACTTTATGTCGTTTTACTTCCTATGATTCTTTTGATATTATTACACCTTTATTAGAAAATCAGGAAGCCGAATTAGTTAGTTGTTTTGTTAAATATATTAATCCTAGTAAATTAATTAATACTTTAAATTATAATGATAATATTAATATTTATAAATCTAATAATTTTACTACGGATACGGGAAATAAGCAAATTATTGAACCTGAGCCACAAATTATTGAAAATGCGCCACAAGAAGAAAATCTTTCACCTATTGAATATATTCAATCTCAAAATTTTCAATCAAAAATCGAAGGTCCTTTTAAACCAAATATATCTAAACTTTTATTGGATTTCATTGATATTGTTCCCACTTCATCTAAGCAACTTTTTCCTTCTAACACTTTTGAAGAACATCTCGTATTCCTTAAACAAGTTTCCGAAATATTTTGTAAATATGAAGTTAAAATCAACACTGAAAAATGTTGCTTCTTCAAGGAGGAGGTAGAACTATTCGGCCATGTAGCACCTAATAACGGCCTCAAAACCATAAATTCAAAAGTCAATGCTGTAGCTAAATGGTTGAAACCTGAAAATATCTCAGAACTTAGATCTTTCTTGGGTTCTGTAGGTTATTATAGAAAAATTATGAATAGCGTTGCTATGATTGCAGCACCACTCTACAAACTATTACGAAAGAATGTTCCTGATATATCGGAAAATACACACCAAGATAGTTACAATAAAATTGAAACACTCCTATATACTGATCATAAGCCACTAATGGGACTATTTAGTAATAAAGAACCTGATAAAATACGCCACATCCGACGGTGTATAACAATAAGTACGTTAAGAATTAAAATACTCTATGAACCGGGAAAAAGAAATTACATAGCGAACTCCTTATTCCGAATAAAAATTAATGAAAATAAACAGGATATTAAAAATAATAATAAAGAAAATAATAAATTAAAGGATTCAACTACGCCACATATTAAAACATCAAATAATAAAAAAATTTCAAGTCTAAAAATTAAGAAAAATTTTAATTTCAAAAATTTCATATTTCAAAAATTGCGGGAAAAATGGTGGTATATAGACAATTTGAAATTTTCAAAAATTTCTAATCTTTTTAATGACAATATGGATTCCAATAAATTACAATATAATCCAAATATATGGCTCAATATAAATTTCAATAAATTAAAATTAAATCAGAATAAATTAAAATTAAATCAGAATAAATTAAAATTAAATCAGAATAAATTAAAAATATTTTTGATTCAGTTACTTCAATTAAAAAGAAATATAAATAAATATTATTCTAATATATTAGTTAATATAAATTCCTATATATTACAATATAACCAAGGTAACTCTTCTATGTACGAAAAACATAATTTTAATGATCTATGTCAATTAAAGAAACAAATAAATCAATTGAAAATTAATACAATAAAACATATTGATAATATACTAGACAATAAAAGTCAAGAATATAATAATATTACTTATAAAATATATTCTATTAATACTATTAATCCTAATAATATTAATAATAATAATATTATTGAAGAAAATGGAAATAATAATGAAATTATTGATGAAGAAAATTTAAATCATACTGAATTTATGCAAAAAGTCATTAATGATCCTTATTTTGTAGAATCAGTTGAAGTTACAGGAAAACAATTTAATACAGTAAAATTAGTAAATCCAAATACAAAACTACCTTTGGAAAGACCAGTACATATTAAAAATATAATAAAATTTAATTCAACAACTATACCATAGTTGTAACTAAAGAAGGGACGAATGATATAAAACGCAAATAAAAACTTTAATTATTAATAAATTATTTTATTAATAATTACATAAAAATAAATTAATAAATCATTTGCAATTCGTGATATAAAGTCAACGTGATCAAAAATAACGTGAAAAAATTAAAATTATGTAAAAACATAATTTTATGAAAGAACATAAAAATTAATGTAAACATAAAATTTATGTAATAAATTTTATGTTATGTTAAAATTGAAATAATTTATAAATTTCTTTTTATTATTTTTATTATTTTTATATTTAATATTTTATTTTATTATATTTTTAATTATTTTAATAATTATTATTTTATATTAATATTTTATTAATTATAATAAATTTATATTTTTATTAATATTTTATGAATATTTTATATTTTATTTTATACTTTTATCTTAAATACTTTAAATACTAAATAATTAATTTTTATTATTTTTAAAATAGTTTATAGTTAAAGAAAATTATAAAAAGAATACTTTTTCTTTATGTTAATTCTTTGCAATATTTTATGCCAATTTACTTCATACAATACTTAATTTATATTATATAATTACTTTTATATTTACAATGAATAATTAAATAAATGTAACAAATAAGTTTTATAATTACTTTTAAATAATAAATAAATAAAATTTTATAATTAAATAACAATTTTATAAAACTTCTCCCAACAAGAGAACTTGAACCAAAGGCGTACTTTATCAAAGAGAAAACTTTTAATATTTATATAAATTCATTTATAAAGAAGTTCAATAATAATAAATAATAATATTAATAATAGTAATACTAATAATAATTATTATTGTAAATAAAATTATTAAGGTTTATTATTTTAATATATTTTATTTTATTATGGTAGTTATAAAGATTAAATAATACATGAATTTTTATTTTATTTATACTAATATAATATATGGCGTATTTTTATCATGTGGTTTTTATTTTAACAAGCCACATATAAATCACATTGAATTTATTTTAATAATAATTTTATGTAATTATTATAAATTTTATTAATAATTAAAGGTTTAAATTTCGTTTTATATCATAATATAATCCACCTCTCCTGGTATTTTTATCGGTTACGATGACACAAACCATACTGCATATAGGATCTATGATTTTTATAATAACAAAATTATCATTTCAAGAGCAGTCGAATTCTACGAAGACACTTTTCCGAATATCTCTGCACCACGCTCTTATCCTTCTTCTATTCCTTTTTCTCCTTTTTTTTTTTTTTTTTTTGAAGTTGAGGGGGGAAACCATTGACATACATAAAAACTACGACACACAAAATATTAACAACATTAACAACAACAACAACAACAATATTGATCTTAATATAAATAATCAAATAAATTACAACAATTCAAACTTAAATTCTTAATGTAACACAACAGATACTAAATTCTCCAAATTTACATGTCAACAAAATTATTTCGATAACCTTATTCAAAATTTAATTCAAACTCCATATTATCAAAAATAGTTTACTTTATTACAACAAAAATTCCTTTCTCTTATTATCAAATTCCACCAAACGGACACATTCATAATCATCCAAATTTCAATGATTATTATAATTACTTAAATAAATACAATAATTTAAATAATTTATATGATTATCATTCAGTCATTTTTGATCAAATTAAAAATAAAAAATTAAATAATGTAAATCAAAATAAATTAAACAATTTAGATCCTAATTTAAATTTAAATAACGTAAACAATAATATTCAATATAACCCTTCTTTAAGTAATAATGATGAACACTCGAATTTAATTACTGGCAATAATAGGACTGATGAACCAACCAACTTAGAAAAACAGATTAATAAAAATTGCTCAATTTTAAATGATAAATCAATTAAAAATCAATTAAAAATGATTCAAATACAAATAATAGTAATAATTTAAATTCCAAACCTGATCATGGAGTAAATAAAAGCGATATAAACAGTGAAAAGCAACATGAAAATAATATCAATAATGAAGAACCCCCAGGTAAATTCAAAAGATAATGACACCAATATCAAAAACCAATACTCAACTTTCAACCTTGGAAACAATTCTAGAAAATGACAATTTTAGTGAAAATGTGAAAAATAAGGAAAGCGTTAGCGAAATCTCCACTGAAATTGTTAAGTGAAGATAAAAGTAAGGAAAATAATGTTATAATTGAATTAAACAAAAATAAATCGAATGAAGATGAATCAGATAATCTTAATGATTTAACTAATAAAAAAGGACGAAGTAAATGAAACAAATAAAAGTAACTCTCTTAAAAGAAAATCACTAAATAGACAAAATAAAAGTGCCAAGTCCAGAAGAACTAGTGACCAACATGAGTACAATACTAGAAGTAATAAAAGAAAACGAGAGAAAAATGAAATTAATGTTAATAAAAAGTTCAATTCCTTTAACAAAGATGATACAATGAGTAAAATGGCAAACTACTCAGCTAACATCCAAGTTGAACCAAAGAATTTTAGAGATATAAGATATAAACCAGATAAGAATGAATGGTTAAATGCTGTCAAAGATGAATTAAAAAAAATATGAGAGATTTAAGAGTATACGAAACAGTTAGTAAGATTCCCAAGAATGCAGAATGTTATAACACCACGATAGGTATTTAAATGTAAACATGATTCTGAAGGAAATGTCATAAAAAGAAAAGTACACTTAGTCGTGAGAGGATTTACACAAAAGTTTGGTGTAGACTATAAAGAGACATTCTCACCTACCTTGAAACATGATTCATTAAGAATAGTATCAGCAATTGCAGCAAAATACAATTATGATAATCTACCAAATGGATGTGAAAGCTGCATACCTAAATGCAAAACTAGAAGAGGACATCTACATGGAAGATCCCGAAGGAGATATAAACTACAAGAAGTGTTTCTGGAAATTACAGAAAGCTTTATATGGCTTAAAACAAGCTGGAGGTAGGTATGTGGAACAATACTTTGAATGATGTACTAATTTGAATCGGATTCAAAAGGCTTAGAAGCAAATCATGTTTATATGCAAAGTTTAATAAAAGAAGAGAAATTACTTGTATCCTAGCTGATTATGCTGATGACATACTTATAACAGGAACTGAAGAAGAAATCACAAGAACAAGAGAATTTCTGAAAGAAAAATTCCAAATCTCAGATGTAGGTGAAGCCAATTTTATTATTGGAGTAAAATTTGAAAAATGCAAAGATGGTTATTTATTACATCAAAAGAAATACACCAAAGATATATTGAAAAGATTCAATATTGAAAAGTACATACCTTTATCAAATATGATTCCTGTGGAAAATGAAGAAATGATAAAAAAAAAAAAAAATTTAGTTCAACCAGATATAGAAAAGCAATCGGATGTTTATTGTATTTCGCTATTTGTACAAGACCCGACATATTATTCACGATAAGTAAAGCATCTAGAAAATCACAAGATCCCACATATGAAGATTGGTTTAATGTTTTAAAAATTTTCAGGATACTTAAAAGACAAGCACAATTATGGAATAAAATTTAATTTTAATAGTGAAAAGGATTTTGAAGTATATATTGATGCAAATTTCGGATATGAAACTCGTTTCGGTATGACTTACATTGACTTCTACCATGACAAGGAATTAAAGCGTGTTCCAAAAGATTCTCTTACTTACCTTGGTCAATGGTACTTAGAAAATGTTGAACAAGAATAAATGATGCATAATAAATAACTTTTATTATTATAATAATAAGTAAAATTAATATATATATTTAATTAGTAAAAAAATTGTTATTTAAAATAATTATTAACGAAATTAAACAATAAAAAATGATATTGATAATTATTTTAAATTTATTATTTTAAATTTAATATGATTTAATTTTTTAAAAAATTATTTTAATAAAAAAAAAAAAAAAATTAATGTAAAGATATATTATTGTTTTTGTATTTTTCAGTGTATAAATTGTTATGTGTTTTTAAACATAATAGTAAAAATTATATATATATATAAAATATTTAAATAGTGTTATATTTTTATTTATCATTTCTTATGTAATATTTTATGTAATATTATTTATCATTTATTATATTATATTAGATATTTTATATATTTTATAATTTATTATTGCTGTTATTAAGGTATTTATTATTGTTTTAGTATAGTAAGTTGGTTTAAATCAGAACTGATTGAATAATCCTGTGAAATTCTTTTTGCAAAAATGTCCGTTGTATCGTAAACGGTATCTTACGCAGGTTCAGGATCGAGGGCTGATCGTAATGATTAATGAATATTATATATATATATGTATATATAATAATTTTTGATGTATAATAAATGAAATAGATGGGTTTTAAATTGTATGAATTATGATATTATATATATATAATATATAAAATAGAAATTTATCAAATTTTAATTTATTTTATAAACCAATTAAAATCTATAAAATATAATACTTTTTTAAAAAAAAAATAGGTAGATATAAATATGAAATGAGTTTAATTCTTAATATAAGTTGTTTTCATAAAAAAAATAAAGGTAATTATTCATTGAAGATATTATTTATAATATCATATGTGATATTGAAATCCTTTAAAAGATATTTAACAAAATTCATAATACTAATATATTAATATTATAATAAATGTGAAAACTATTCATAAACTTTTAAGAAAATTTTATTTTTTTTTTATTGCTTTTAATTTATATCATTCAATTCATTCACAATATATATATTTATAACTTTAGAATTTCTTAAATTTTTAATTTGTTAAATATTATTATATATCAATGAACAAATAATTAATAAAGACGAAAATGAAAAAAAAATCTTATAATTTATTTCAATGGTCATTTATTTATTAATAATTTAATTGAGTTTTTGGAAACATAATTAGTTTTAACTGACGTCTTATCTAACTACCAACTAAGATATTTTACTTTTTTCTTGATTTTCTTGTCAGTATAATGGTGTTCTTAATAAGATGAATATAACGTTTAATATAAATGCTTATTTATTAAAGTTTTATAATTATATGAAGCCACTTTACTAAAGTTTTAAAATTATATAGAGACACTTTACTAAAAACAATAAATATTTGGTTATAACAGTTTTTAATAAAATTATTATATACTAAATTTAATTAATATAAAAAAAATAATTTTAATAAAACTAATAAAGTAATAAGAAATTTAAATTTTTATGTTATATTAAAAATATAATAATTAATAGAAATAGTAACACTTTTTTTTTTTTTTTTTTTTTTTCTTAATCTTTATAATTTTTTTATTATTATCATTATTATTATTTTTATAATAATTATAACATCATTATCATCATTAATTTGTATTGGCGGACTCTGTATTTCATCATCATTTATTTTCATCCCAATAAGACAATATTTTTTTCTGAAATGTACTTTATATAGAACTATGATATCCATCCCTTTTATAGATTGCTTCATATTTTTTTTTATTTATTTTTTTTTATTGCAGTTAAATTTTATAAAGAAAGTTATTCATTATTAGATATTTATTTTTTTATTAGTAATTATCAAAAAATAATATATAGAAGATTAATAATTTTTTTTTTTTATTTTTTTTTTTATCTTTAAAAAAATTACAGAAATATGTATTAGAAAAAAATTATTTTTAAGTATAATTATATTTCCGTAAAGAATTAAAGTTATTCCAAGAATGTAAAAAAATAATAGAAAAGGAAAAAAAAAAAAAAAAGAACAATTTTTTTAATATTAGATTTTTATTATCTTTATAATTATTATTAGTAAAGATTTAAACGAAGTCTTGAAACATAAAATTAATGAATAAAAAAATAACAAATATCATAGATTTTTTTTATAATAAAAAATTTTTTAAATTTTATTTTATTTTATTTTACTTTACTCTATTTTTATTTTTATTTTATTTTTTTTTGTTTTTATTTTAATTGTTTATTTAAAAGAGGGATTATAATAGTAACAATAATAATTTCAGATAATGATTAATAATTAATTAATAAATAATAATAGTTAATTTTTCAATATTACTAAAGAATTAAATAATAATGCAATTCCTGATAATTTAATAATGTTATAAATATTGAAATTGGTGTAAATATTACATTGAAGAGTTTTTTTTTTTTTTTTTTTTTTTTTTTTTTTTTTTTTTTTTTTTTTTTTTTAGTCATTTTATTGCTTTATTAGCATTATTAGATTCTTTTTATAAAATTGAAAGTTTTAAATATACTTTTATATTTTATATTAATATATAGCTTTTAAATTAAACAAAGTTTGTAATTATATACATATACTTTTTTTGTTATAATTATTATATATACATATACTTTTTTTTTTTTATTATTAAAATATAAATATTAAAAATTTTTTAAAAGAAATATAACAAATAAAAAATATATATATATATATAACTTTGTGAAAGTTTCATAATTTTTAATAAATTAATTTACTATATACAAAAATAAAATAGTTGATCATATTATCTCTATTTTATAATGATTATATATACAAATACTTTTTTTTTATTTATTATAATATTTTTTTTTTTCATTATAATATAAATATTAAAAAAATTTTAAGAGCAATATAATAAATAAAATAAAATATATATATAGTTTTGTGAAAGTTTCATAATTTTTAATAAATTAATTTACTATATACAAAAATAAAATTGTTATTATTTCTATTTTATAATTATTATATATATATACAAATACTTTTTTTTTTTCATTATAATATTTTTTTTTTTTTTATTATTATAATATAAATATTAAAAAATTTTAAAGAGCAATATAATAAATAAAATAAAATATATATATATATAGTTTTGTGAAAGTTTCATAATTTTCAATAAATTAATTTACTATATATTATCTCTATTTTATAATGATTATATATACAAATACTTTTTTTTTTCATTATTATGTTTTATTTTTTTTTTTATTTATTATAATATAAATATTAAAAAATTTTAGAAGCAATAATAAGAAAAAATATATATATATATAAAGTGAATATATATATGTAAATATGTAACTATTTTCATACTTTTTAATAAATTAATTTACAATAGTTGGTCATATTATCCTTATTTTTTTCAATTATTACAATTTTATACTTTTTTTCATATTATTTTCATAATAACAATAATAATATTAATTATAATATTATTATTATAATTTAATTATTATTTTATTATCATTATTATTTATTATTATTGTTATTATAATTATTAGTATAAATATTATAATAATTATTATTATAATTATTATTATTATTTTCTATCATTTATTATTGCTATATTTTTATAATTAAATTGTTATTTTTATAATATTATTATATAATTATCATTTTTATATTACCTTTATTTTACTATTATTTTATTATTATTATTATTATTATAATTATTATTATAATTATTATTATAATTATTATTATTATTTATTATTATTATTATTATTATTATTATTATTATTATTATTATTATTATTATTTATTATTATTTTTTGTTTGTTGTTTTATTAAATTTCAGAGGCATTATATTATTCATTTGATAAATCTTTAATATAAATTCAAATGATATATTAAAAATTAAAAATAAATTTTAAATAAAATATAAAGCAAAGGAGAAAAGTTTTATATTTAAAAAAATGTAATTCTAATTATTTATTTTTTTATAATTTCAAACTAACAAATAATATTAAAATTTAATTATTCTAACAAATATAAAATTAATTAAAGAATAATATGTTAATAAAATTAATTACAAAATAACAAATGATATTTACTTTATTCTATATATTGTTGAAATTAAATTTTCTCTAATAGTTTAATTTCTAATTTATTTGAAATGATTTACTATTAAATAAAGTTTTTATATATTTTCTATATAAATATTGAGAATTTTCACATTATTTTTAAAAACTAATACCTTTTGATAAGGCATAATTAAATATAATTTAATAATTAAAAAAAAAAAAAAACGTAAATTATTATTTTTACTTATTAGTTAATAATAATAAATATAGATTATTTATTACTAAATAATAAATTAATTTAATTTAATATCTAAATAAAAATGAAGACTCTTACTATTTTCGCTACTTTATTAGCTGTTTCTGCTGCTAAGAAATGTGTCGTTAAAGCTCCAGCTGATGCCGCTGCTGCTGATGTAGCTTCTGAAGCTGAAAATGATACCGCTGTTGTTTCTGATGATGAAACTAAGCCAATTGATGATGCTGAAGATTCTAGTGATGAACAAGAAAAGAAGGGAAAACTTCCTTCTGACTTCAAATGGGGTGCTGCTACTGCTGCTTACCAAGTTGAAGGTGCCTGGAATGTAGATGGTCGTGGTGAATCTGTTTGGGATCACTTCACTCACCTCTACCCAAAGAATGTTGAATCTGGTGACAGATCTAACAAAGATTCTACTAACGGT
>JACVTC010000113.1:232500-352500 GCA_016946835.1 Neocallimastix lanati (nom. inval.) | reverse complement strand
TTAAATAATGAATTTAAGAATGTCAATCAGGAAGTAATTAAAAAAAATAGTAATATATTAATGGAACTTGATTTTTTAACAAGTTGTGAAGAGTAATAAAAATAATTTATATATATATATTTATATATATTTATATAAAAAGTATTATATTAAATATAGAATAATTATAGAATAGATCATCTGTAAATTAAAATATATAAAAAATAAATTATAACCTATATAAATTTTTATTTTATTTTTTAATTTTTTATTAAAAAAAAAAAAAAAAAGAATTTGTCATTTAACTTCTTTAGATGTTCAAGTTTTGAAAAAGGAAGGTATTGCCAAAAAGGTACTCGACACCACTAAACTTGAATCTAAAAGTGAATTGGAAAAAAATGTAAAAAGAGCGACCAAACCATGTGATCCTGTTTCTCAAGGAATAGTTAATAAAAATCCTTCATACCCATACCGATATGGTTTTTACCGTTATACTCAAGGAGCTGGCTCAGTTCAAACAGCAATTTCAGTAGTTAATGGTTGTGGTCCAAAAAATAATGCTCAAGTCTCACAAATCGTAGGAAGTCTTCCTTATGCTGAAGATTTCAGACCAGCTTGTAATAGTCATGATATTTGTGTTACTTGTCATCAATTGCCAAGAAGTGGTTGTGATAGTTACTTTAAGACTAATATGAAAACGGTTTGTAGTAAAATGTATGAAATCTATTCAGGCGATAACTTCTTCGTCAAAGCTAGAAAGAGATTACAGAAGGCTGCTTGTAATATTACCGCTTCATTATTTGCTGATACCGTTTCTTTATTTGGTGAAAATGCTTATCAAAATACCCCAGTTAATACTAGTACAAACTGTGCTGCCTGTGGTGTTCCTATCATTAAGAATACATTATATAAAACACCATTCTATGTAAAGAAATAGAAATTTTATTAGTTTTTTTTTTTTTTCTTTTTTTTGGTTGTTAATTAACAACCCATGTATAATGAATAAACAATTATTTTAATTAAAGATTAATTAATATATTAATAAAAGGTAATAGATTATAGTACATTTTTTATATCATTTATCAATATTAATAAGTACTTTAATTATTCCTGTATTTTCTTTTTTATAATATTAAAGAATTATGCATGGTATTGATATATGTACATTATTTTTGTTATAAAATAATATAAAAAAAATGATTATAGTTTATTAGTAGAAGTATAAATGTTAAGAATACAAATAAAAAAAAAAAAATTTAAAGATAATATTAATATAAAATTATAGTTTTATTTTTAAATATTTACATTTTTTTTTTTTTTTTGTTATTTCTTATATACTATTTTAACAGTTTACAAAGTGTAGAACGTAGTAATAATAATAAAAATTAGTTTTCATTTATTTTTTTTTAATTAAATTAATAGGAAAAAGGAAAATTTTAAAAAATTATGTGTGGTTTTGGTATATATACATTACATTAAAGGGTTGGGAAATTTTGACATGAAATAAAATAAAAAAAATATATATTTAAAGATAATATAAAATTATAGTTTTATTTATAAATATGTTTACTAATACTAAAATAAATATATAATAAATATATTAAAAATAATAATATACATTAAACATCTATATCATAAAAATTATGATTATAAAAACAATAAATATATTAAAATTATTTATTTTTGAAATTCGATTGAAATAATTATTTCCTATTTAATATTGTTAAAATTAATATAATTATAATCTGGAAGATTTTTTTTTTTTTTATTTTTTATAAAAATAAAAAAAATCTATAGAAAAAAGATATTTAATTAAATTATATAATCTTTTATAGCTTTAAATTTTTTTGAAGAATTTTCATAAATAAAGTGAATAGAGATAGTTAGATAATATGGACTGAAATGAAGTTTATATATATTAAAATTTTTAAATTTAAAAGTTATTAATATTATATACTAATATGGATTGAAAGAGAGATTAAAAGTTTTTTAATATCATATTCTAAAATAGCTTAATTGGGTATTTTAAGAAAATAGTAATTTATGTTTAAAAGGAATATATATAAAGTATATAAATATATGTAAAAAAAATTAAATAAATAATTGAAAAATCATTTATTATGAATAATTTTAAAAATAATATATATTTTAAATATATAAAATATAAAAAATATTCTTTGTATAATAAATAATAATAAAAGATATAATTACCATCAATATGATATGATAGTGATTATGTTTATAATTAACTAATACAAAAAAAAAATAATATAAACATAGAAAAATAATTCATGTTTTTTAAATAGTGTAATTGATATTTTGATATTTAAATATATTAATTAGTATATATGTATTAATTGATTATAATAATTAATAATAAAAAATAAATAATAAATAAATAATAAATAATAAATAATAAATAATAAATAATAAATAATAAATAATAAATAATAAATATAATTAAAAGAGTATTTATTAATAAATAATAAATAATTATAATAATATTAAATAAATATATAATAATAATTGAACAATAAATAATAAATAATTAAAAAGTAAATAATAATTAATAAATAATTGAATAATAAATAATAAATAATAAATAATAAATAATAAATAATAAATAATAAATAATAAATAATAAATAATTGAATAATAAATAATAAATAATAAATAATAAATAATAAATAATAAATAATAAATAATAAATAATAAATAATAATAAATAATAAATAATAAATAATAAATAATAAATAATAAATAATAAATAATAAATAATAAATAATAAATAATAAATAATAAATAATAAATAATAAATAATAAATAATAAATAATAAATAATAAATAATAAATAATAAATAATAAATAATTGAATAATAAATAATAAATAATAAATAATAAATAATAAATAATAAATAATAAATAATAAATAATAAATAATAAATAATAAATAATTGAATAATAAATAATAAATAATTAAATAATAAATAATAAAATAATAAATAATAAATAATAAATAATAAATAACAAATAATAAATAATAAATAATAAAAATTAAATAATATATAATTAAATAATAAATAATAAATAATAAATAATAAATAATAATAAATAATAAATAATAATTAATAATTAATAATTAATAATTAATATTAAAAAAAAAAAAAAAATAAGTGATAAATTAATAATGTTTAATATTGAGAATTGACTGTACCAAATGTTACAATTGTAACACTGATACTAATAATGCTAATAATTATATAAATTTAATTTATAATTAGAATAAAGATGAAATTTTAATTAATTAATTAATTAATTAATTTAAATTCTTTAATGTTGATTAATTTATTAAAAATTTTATTTTAAAATCATATTAAAACAAATAATAATTATTATAAAAATAAAATAAATAAATCAAAAAATAAAAATAGAATAAAAAATGGTACATATAAAAGGTATATAAACATTATAAAAGTCATTGTTGGTATATAATGTAGAATACATAAAAAGCATAAAACAGATGATGATAAAAATTCAAAAGTGGATAAAAATAATTTATTTTTTTTTATGATTTAATATTTTTTTAAATTAAATTCTGGGATATTTCTATAAAAATATATTAAAAATTTTTTTTAAATTATTTTTTATTGATTTACACTGTAAATATTAAAAAGTTTTACTTTAATTATTTTTTTTTATTCTTTTATATCTCTTAAATAGTTATTAAAAATAATTTTTTTTCATTTTTCTTTTTCTTCTTTACCTTCTTTTTCTAAATATATTACCAAATTGTACGACTTTGAATTATATTAAATTTATTATAAATGTGTTTTATCATAATAAAATATAAGGTAAAACCTTATATACCAATTACTAATTATTTATTGGTAGTATGGAAATTTTTAATTTTTAATTATTTGTTGTGATTTTTATTTATACAAAATTATTTTTTCAATATGGAGAATAAAATAAATTTATATAAGTTTTTGGAAAAATAAAATAAAATAAATTATATTTATATTAATATTTATATTTTTGAATATATTTTAAATGAATCAATGTATATATATTATTATTTTAAGTTAAAATATTATTTTAATAAAATTACTATTGCGAATTTAATAATTTTGCTAAGTATTATACGTTTTATATAATTATAAAGTTAGAAAATATATTAAAATTCGATATATTATTATAAAGTGAATAATATTCCTATATGGAAAAATAAATATATTGTATTTAAATATATGTAAAATTAGTATTGTAATACATAATTTTGAGAAAAAAAAGTATATAAAAGCATTGAAATTTTCTTATTTATTTATTTATTTTTTTTTTTTATAATTCTTTATATAATAATTAATCCTTTAAATAAGGAATAAATATATATTTAAAAAAAAAAAAAAATTATTTAAGTTAAATTAATATAGAATATTTATTTTTAATTTATAAATTAAAAATGAAGACTCTCTCTATTTTCGCTACTTTATTAGCTGTTTCTGCTGCTAAGAAATGTGTCGTTAAGGCTCCAGCTGACGCCGCTGATGCTGATGTTGCTGACGTCGCTTCTGAAGCTGAAACCGATGCTGCCATTGTTTCTGATGATGAAACTAAGCCAATCGATGATGATGAAGATTCAAGTGATGAACCAGAAAAGAAAGGAAAACTTCCTTCTGACTTCAAATGGGGTGCTGCTACTGCTGCTTACCAAGTTGAAGGTGCCTGGAATGTAGATGGTCGTGGTGAATCTGTTTGGGATCACTTCACTCACCTCTACCCAAAGAATGTTGAATCCGGTGACAGATCTAACAAAGATTCTACTAACGGTAATGTTGCTTGTGATTCCTACCACAAGTTTGATGAAGATATCAAGATGATGAAGATCATGAATGCTAATCACTACCGTTTCTCTATCTCTTGGTCTCGTCTTTTCCCAGAAGGTGAAGCTAAGAAGGTTAATGGTAAATGGAAAGTTAACGAAAAGGGTGTTGAATACTATGATATGGTTATTAACACTCTTCTCGAAAACAACATTACTCCTCTCGCTACTCTTTACCACTGGGATATGCCATACGCTCTTCATAAGAAGTATGGTGGTTGGTTAGATTACCGTTCTCAATTCGATTTCGCAAACTATGCCGAATTCTGTTTCGAACATTTCGGTGATCGTGTTAAGGGATGGATTACCATCAACGAACCATGGGTTAACTGTGTTGCCGGTTACAAGAATGGACCAGGTAAAGCTCCATACAGATGTACTGGTGAAGCTCCACGTAAGCTTGCCAATGACACCACTGGTCTTGATTTAGAAGGAGGTTGTTCCTATGAAATTGGTCCAACCAAGTACACTAAGGATTCTGAAGAACTTCCAGCTGATCGTCCACCACAAAAGTTAGAAGATGTCTGGTGTTCTCACAACATTCTTCTTGGTCACGCTCAAGCTGTCAAGGTTTACCGTGAAAAATTCCAAAAGAAACAAAAGGGTCTCATTGGTATTACCATTGATGGTGAAGCTCAAATTCCATATGAAGAAGCCGGTATGAGTGAAGAAGAATATGAAAACAACAAGAAGTACGCTAACTTAGCCGCCGAATTCCGTATTGGTTGGTACTCCGATCCAGTTATGTTTGGTGATTACCCAGAATCAGTCAAACAAAGAAATGGTAAGGATTTACCAGAATTCACTGCTGAAGAAAAGAAATTATTAAAGGGATCCTCTTCAGACTTCTTAGGTTGGAACACCTACACCACTCACTGGGCTGCTCAAGTTAAGAATGAAGATGGTACTTACGTCGAGCCACCAAGTGATGAAGAAGCTAGCTATGATAACTCTAAGAGAGATATGTGGGATGATAACTGTAAGGGACGTGGAGATGGATGGTCTTGTATTCCTCCAACTCTTGGTTCTCAAGCTGGTTCATCCTGGAACACCAAGTATGGTCCAACTATTCGTGTTGGTCTTAACTGGTTCTCTGATCGTTATGAAGGTCTCATCAAGAATGGTATCATCATTACCGAAAATGGTTGTGCTCAACCAAACTACAAGGTTAGCCGTGCCAATGATAAGGTTACTCTTGATTACTGGAAGTCTATTGGTAAGGAAGAATATGCTGATACTTATGATGAAGATATTATTGAAGATGAAAAGGATCTTGATGGTACTCTTATTCATGATACCTACCGTATTGACTGGTACAAGCAATACCTTGAAAATCTTCGTCTTGCTTATGTCGAAGATGGAGTTGATGTTCGTGGTTACATGGCCTGGTCTTTACTTGATAACTTTGAATGGGAAAATGGATATGAAACTCGTTTCGGTATGACTTACATTGACTTCTACCATGACAAGGAATTAAAGCGTGTTCCAAAAGATTCTCTTACCTACCTTGGTCAATGGTACTTAGAAAACGTTGAACAAGAATAAATTAGTGATTATAGCAAATAAAAAAAATAGAAATTTCTAAATAAAAGAAAAATATAAACTAATGAAATTAATAAAATAAAAATAAACAAAAAAAAAATAAAATGAAATAGAATAATTTAAAAAAAAAAAATAAATAAAATTTTAATTATAATTAAAATTTATTATATAATAAAGGGAATTAAAAAATATAAAAAAAATAGTAAAAAATTATAAAATTTTGAAAATAAAAAATAAATTAGATAAAAAAATAAACATTAAAAATTAAAAAAAAAAAATTTTTTTTAAATTTATAAAGGATATTATTAATTAAATGAAATAAATTGTAATAAAAAATAAAATTAAAATTAATAAAATAACAATAAAAGAATTTAAAGAAATAAGAAAAAAATATTGTATATGTGTATAATTAAAAGTTTTATTTTTTATTGATGATTGTTATTTTAAAAAAGTAATATTTAGTATTAATAAAAATGTGATTTTTAATGAATAAAATAATATTACGATATAATCTTCAAGCGTTATATTGATAAATGGAAAGTAATTATAGTACAGAAAAATAGAATAATCAGATAAAAAGAAAGTATTATCTATAGAAAAATTGTTAGAAACACAAGTTTTAAAATAATGCAATTACTAATAAAAAAAATATCTTTTTTTTTTTTTTCTTGATATATTTTGTTTTGTTTTTTGCTTAAAATATAATAAATATCACCTTTCCTGATTTTTCTATATAATGTTACAGATATAAATATTAATTATAAACAATTAGAATTAATTTTAATAAGAAATAATTTATAATTTATAATAATATTAACCTAAAATAATTTATTTATATATATATAAAATAAATATATATAAATCAATATATATAATAATTATAAATATTTTATTAATAAGGATTATTAATAAATTTAAAAAATATATATATATATATATATATATATAAAATATTTTTTTAAATATATTGTGTTACAATTAGACATGAATCATAAATTATTATTATAATGGAGATTTATTTTTCCATTTTCGATTTAATTTATTGATAATATACTTTATTAAATATAAATATTATTAATGACATATTTAATTGTTCTATTAATTGCTTCATTTATTAAACTTAATATATATATATCATATTAAAATATAAAAATAATTATTTGGTTCATATTTAAGAATAATATAAATAATATTTAAATTATTAATGCTTATATAAAAAAAAATATATATATATATATAAATCTTTTAAAGAAGTTGTTTTGAATTAGTATTTATTTAAAACTTTATAAAAGATATAATTTATGTTATATTTATTCATTAAAGACAAAGATATATTTAAAACAACACTTCAACAACACAATATATACATAATAATAATTTTTTATTATTTTTATTATTTCTATTTTTTTATTTATTTTATTTTATTTTATTTATCTTTTAAAAATTCATAAAACCAAAAAAAAAATTTAATAACCAATTTTTATTTTATTAAAAAAAATTTTTTACTTATTATTTAATAATTCATTTTAAGCATATTATTTATAAAAAAGAAAAAGAAAAAAAAATAATAATCAAAATAATTAAAAAAAACTATGACGTAAATAATATATATATTATAAAATATCTTTATAATAAAAATATTTTTGAGATATTTCTTCATTAAAGATAAAGATTTAAATAAATACTCATTCGAAACAATTTTTTGGAAATATATATCTTTTTTTTTTTTTTTTTTTTTTTTTTTTTTAAAAAAAAAAATAATATATTACTTTTAAGTTATTGTTATTTATATGTTAAAATTTCCTTGGGTTATTTATTTTAAAATATTATTTTCTTCTTATTTTTTAGAAATTAAATGACTTTTAAGAATTTTAATATGAAAAATAAAAAAACATAATGAAATAAAAATATCCACAAGGAAAAAATATATATATATATTATATATTAAATATATACCCATTTATATTTATTTACTTATATTTAATCAAAATATTTATTTTTTCCTTTTATTTTCCTTTTTTTTTTTTTTTTTATTTTATTTATTCTGTTTTTAATGAAAGGCTAAATTGATAAAAGTAAGATAATTTAATATTTATATAATTTTAAAATCCATTCTACTTTATTTAAAAGATTAGAATTATTATAAAAAATAAAAATTAGAGAGATAGTTAATTTTGAATAAATGATATTTTTTTAAAATTATTTTTCTATTGGTAAATTTAAATTAATATATTATTGTGTATAATATAATACATTATTAATAAGCATATATTAATTATGGAAACTTTAATTTTTAAAAATATGAATTTTTTAATTAATAATAATTATGAAAACGTGAATTAAAACTTTAATTATTATTATTATTATAATTCTATCGTTTTTTTTTTTTTTTTTTAATTAAAAATTTAAAATATTTGTTTAATATAAATAAAATATATATACCTTTATAACTTAATAATATGAAACTCCTTTCTATATGCTTAATAATCACAAACAATAATATAATATGTTTCTAGATTTACCAATTTTATATTATATAGAATATTAATTAATAAATGATTTTTTATTAATAATTTATTTCATATAAATTTTAGATTTATATTAAATTTTTTTTATATTAATGACAAAAAATGTATATAAAGAACCTATTAATCTCTTTATTTTTAATTCTCTAATTATAAAAATAATTTTATAATTTGACCTTTTGACTAGGGGAAAAAGTCTTTGATACATATAAATATATATTTAAATATATATAGAGAGATTTATAGATATCATTTTTATTATTAGTATTAATAAATATTGATTATTTATAATATTACCAATATTAAAAATAAATTTAATAAATTAAAAGTTTTAATTTAATATATATATATAAAAAAAAAAAAAATTATTATTTAAGTATTTAAAAAAAAAAATGAAGTCTCTTACTATTTTCGCTACTTTATTAGCTGTTTCTGCTGCTAAGAAATGTGTTGTTAAGGCTCCAGCTGATGCTGCTGCTGCTGATGTTGCTTCTGAAGCTGAAAATGATACCGCTGTGGTTTCTGATGATGAAACTAAGCCAATTGATGATGATGAAGATTCAAGTGATGAACAAGAAAAGAAAGGAAAACTTCCTTCTGATTTCAAATGGGGTGCTGCTACTGCTGCTTACCAAGTTGAAGGTGCCTGGAATGTAGATGGTCGTGGTGAATCTGTTTGGGATCACTTCACTCACCTCTACCCAAAGAATGTTGAATCTGGTGACAGATCTAACAAAGATTCTACTAACGGTAATGTTGCTTGTGATTCCTACCACAAGTTTGATGAAGATATCAAGATGATGAAGATCATGAATGCTAATCACTACCGTTTCTCTATCTCTTGGTCTCGTCTTTTCCCAGAAGGTGAAGCTAAGAAGGTTAATGGTAAATGGAAAGTTAACGAAAAGGGTGTTGAATACTATGATATGGTTATTAACACTCTTCTTGAAAACAACATTACTCCTCTCGCTACTCTTTACCATTGGGATATGCCATACGCTCTTCATAAGAAATATGGTGGTTGGTTAGATTACCGTTCCCAATTCGATTTCGCCAACTATGCCGAATTCTGTTTCGAACATTTCGGTGATCGTGTTAAGGGATGGATTACCATCAACGAACCATGGGTTAACTGTGTTGCCGGTTACAAGAATGGACCAGGTAAAGCTCCATACAGATGTACTGGTGAAGCTCCACGTAAGCTTGCCAATGATACCACTGGTCTTGATTTAGAAGGAGGTTGTTCCTATGAAATTGGTCCAACCAAGTACACTAAGGATTCTGAAGAACTTCCAGCTGATCGTCCACCACAAAAGTTAGAAGATGTCTGGTGTTCTCACAACATTCTTCTTGGTCACGCTCAAGCTGTCAAGGTTTACCGTGAAAAATTCCAAAAGAAACAAAAGGGTCTCATTGGTATTACCATTGATGGTGAAGCTCAAATTCCATATGAAGAAGCCGGTATGAGTGAAGAAGAATATGAAAACAACAAGAAGTACGCTAACTTAGCCGCCGAATTCCGTATTGGTTGGTACTCCGATCCAGTTATGTTTGGTGATTACCCAGAATCAGTCAAACAAAGAAATGGTAAGGATTTACCAGAATTCACTGCTGAAGAAAAGAAATTATTAAAGGGATCCTCTTCAGACTTCTTAGGTTGGAACACTTACACTTCTCACTGGGCTGCTCAAGTTAAGAATGAAGATGGTACTTACGTCGAGCCACCAAGTGATGAAGAAGCTAGCTACGATAACTCTAAGAGAGATATGTGGGATGATAACTGTAAGGGACGTGGAGATGGATGGACTTGTATTCCACCAACTCTTGGTTCTCAAGCTGGTTCATCCTGGAACACCAAGTATGGTCCAACTATTCGTGTTGGTCTTAACTGGTTCTCTAAGCGTTATGAAGGTCTCATCAAGAATGGTATCATCATTACCGAAAACGGTTGTGCTCAACCAAACTACAAGGTTAGCCGTGCCAATGATAAGGTTACTCTTGATTATTGGAAATCTATTGGTAAGGAAGAATATGCTGATACCTATGATGAAGATATTATTGAAGATGAAAAGGATCTTGATGGTACCCTCATTCACGATACTTACCGTATTGACTGGTACAAACAATACCTTGAAAATCTTCGTCTTGCTTATGTCGAAGATGGTGTTGATGTCCGTGGTTACATGGCCTGGTCTTTACTTGATAACTTTGAATGGGAAAATGGATATGAAACTCGTTTCGGTATGACCTACATTGACTTCTACAATGATAAGGAATTAAAGCGTGTTCCAAAAGATTCTCTTACCTACCTTGGTCAATGGTACTTAGAAAACGTTGAACAAGAATAAATTTGAATAAAAAATAGAATAAAATTAATTCGCTCTAAAAGCGCTAAATGTTTAATATATAGAAAACTAATATAAATAGAAAATTAATGCTTACAATCGCAAATCATATATAAAGTATTCTTAAAAATCAAAATGATATATATAAAATAGAAAAAAATAAAGATCATTTGAAGCATGATTTTTAATGTAAATTTTTTAAATAAAATAAAAAAAAATAAAAAAAGATAATAAAAATAAAAATTAAAAATTATTTTAATAATTAATATTTTTTTTATTATGTTTATTTATTTTATTATGTTTGATGTATTGTGTTTATGGTAGAGCAATTAAAAATAAGTGATGTGGTTTTTAATAAGTGATGATTATTACATAAAATATAATTTTTAAATAAAAAATGAAAAATGTGTTTGAGTTAACATGTTAATTATTAATTATAAATGAGTTAATTTTTTAAAATAAAATATGAAATTTTAATTTTCATATGATATTTTTAATATAAAGGATCAAATTATTAATAATAGTTAAAAAAAATAAACATTTAGTAAAAAAAAATGAATATTTTATATTTTTATTTAATTATTATTTTTTTTTAATTAATACCTCTAAAATAAAAATTTAACGAATATTAAACCAGACGTAATAATAATTTCAAATTAAAAAATAAGTAATATCTATTATTTATTTAATAATAAAAATATTTAAGTATTTATAAAAAAAATTTTTTTTAATACACAAAAAAGATATTATTTTAATAATTAAAAAAAAATTTATATGATTATGTAAAAGACGCATTATAAAATAATAAATATTAAATTATAATAAATAAATAAATAAATAAAAAGAACATAAATAAATAATTTTGAATGAATAAATGCTAAAATAATATATGATAATTATTATGATTATAATAACAAAATATGACAATACTAAAATACCATATTTTTTTTATTAATATGTTTAATCTGTTTCTGCTTAAGATTTTTTAAAAACGATCCACTTATTAAGAATGAATGAAACTTTAGCTTTGCTAAAGTATACATAATAATTGTTTTTATTTATGATAAATAAATAAATTAATAAGTTAGTATTTAATTTAATAAAATATAAATAATGAAACATACATACATACATTATATATATAATGTATGTATGTATGTTTCATATATTTTATTAGTTGAATTGTTTATCATTTTTGCTAATTATTATAAAATTTATTATATCAAATATTTATTAATAATTTTAATGGTTTAAAATTAAGAGAAAAAAAAATATACTTAATAAGGATCGCAATGCCATGTTGGTCCAGTCGGTTAGGACGATACAGGTCACTGTAGAGGGCGGGGTTCGAATCCTCGGCATGGCACCAAATAATCGGATGAGGTTTCTATCCTGGGATATCATGAGACCACACGTGATGTTCATAAGACTTTCCCTCAGATGATTATTTCACCCAACCCTGATACTACGCTTTGAATTGAAGCATAGACCTTGATGATTGTAAAATTTCCAATCGCCAATGATTACACCCACTAGGGAGGAGTTAATGGTTCCGTTCTGATGCTCGTGGTCATTAGAGATATATGTAGGAACGTTAGGAATGCATCTCCGGGCAGTGTGTAACGACGATTGAGAGCGGCGAAGCTGATACAGTATGCCAATAACTCATCACCTTACAGTTAATTAATAACTGTATGGCCATATGGGAGATGGGTACCCATATGTGCAAGTCTATGTTTTTTTTTTTTTTTTTTTTTTTTTTTTAATAAGGATCGCAATAATAAACCATGCCTTTTAACATAAATAAATTTTTTAATATATATATTTATAGTATCAATAATTATAAATATATATTTATGGGTCTTTTTCCATTATAATAAATATTTTATATTTTTCATTAGAGTCAATTTTTTAGAAACATTTCTTTTTTTAAAATGTACACTATTTTTTCAAGATATTTACACTTTTTTTTCAAGATATTTAAAGTAGTTTAATTTACTATTTTTTTTTTAATTTATTTCAAGATATTTAAAGTAGTTTAATTTATTATTTTTTTTTTAATTTATATATTTTTATTTTAATTTTTATTTATATTATATATTTTGTACATATTATTTATATTAAATTTATGTTTTTTTTATACATATATTATAACGATGAAAATTTTATTTAATATTACATATTAAATGATTATTAATTATTTTTAAATGAAAATATTATTAAATTATTTTATTTTATTTTATTTTATTATTTTTTTTATTTTTTTTTCTATGTTATCATTATTAAATATTTATTTCTTGAATTTACTATAATCATTAATTTATTCTTGTTCAACGTTTTCTAAGTACCATTGACCAAGGTAGGTAAGAGAATCTTTTGGAACACGCTTTAATTCTTTGTCATTGTAGAAGTCAATGTAGGTCATACCGAAACGAGTTTCATATCCATTTTCCCATTCGAAGTTATCAAGTAAAGACCAGGCCATGTAACCACGGACATCAACACCATCTTCGACATAAGCAAGACGAAGATTTTCAAGGTATTGTTTGTACCAGTCAATACGGTAAGTATCGTGAATAAGAGTACCATCAAGATCCTTTTCATCTTCAATAATATCTTCATCATAGGTATCAGCATATTCTTCCTTACCAATAGATTTCCAGTAATCAAGAGTAACCTTATCATTGGCACGGCTAACCTTGTAGTTTGGTTGAGCACAACCATTTTCGGTAATGATGATACCATTCTTAATGAGACCTTCATAACGCTTAGAGAACCAGTTAAGACCAACACGAATAGTTGGACCATACTTGGTGTTCCAGGATGAACCAGCTTGAGAACCAAGAGTTGGTGGAATACAAGTCCATCCATCTCCACGTCCCTTACAGTTATCATCCCACATATCTCTCTTAGAGTTATCGTAGCTAGCTTCTTCATCACTTGGTGGTTCAACATAACTACCATCTTCATTCTTAACTTGAGCAGCCCAGTGAGAAGTGTAAGTGTTCCAACCTAAGAAATCTGAAGAGGATCCCTTTAATAATTTCTTTTCTTCAGCAGTGAATTCTGGTAAATCCTTACCATTTCTTTGTTTGACTGATTCTGGGTAATCACCAAATATAACTGGATCGGAGTACCAACCAATACGGAATTCGGCGGCTAAGTTAGCGTACTTCTTGTTGTTTTCATATTCTTCTTCACTCATACCGGCTTCTTCATATGGAATTTGAGCTTCACCATCAATGGTAATACCAATGAGACCCTTTTGTTTCTTTTGGAATTTTTCACGGTAAACCTTGACAGCTTGAGCGTGACCAAGAAGAATGTTGTGAGAACACCAGACATCTTCTAACTTTTGTGGTGGACGATCAGCTGGAAGTTCTTCAGAATCCTTAGTGTACTTGGTTGGACCAATTTCATAGGAACAACCTCCTTCTAAATCAAGACCAGTGGTGTCATTGGCAAGCTTACGTGGAGCTTCACCAGTACATCTGTATGGAGCTTTACCTGGTCCATTCTTGTAACCGGCAACACAGTTAACCCATGGTTCATTAATGGTAATCCATCCCTTAACACGATCACCAAAGTGTTCGAAACAGAATTCGGCATAGTTGGCGAAATCGAATTGAGAACGATAATCTAACCAACCACCATATTTCTTATGAAGAGCGTATGGCATATCCCAGTGGTAAAGAGTAGCGAGAGGAGTAATGTTGTTTTCGAGAAGAGTATCAATAACCATATCATAGTATTCAACACCCTTTTCGTTAACTTTCCATTTACCATTAACCTTCTTAGCTTCACCTTCTGGGAAAAGACGAGACCAAGAGATAGAGAAACGGTAGTGATTAGCATTCATGATCTTCATCATCTTGATATCTTCATCAAACTTGTGATAGGAATCACAAGCAACATTACCGTTAGTAGAATCTTTGTTAGATCTGTCACCAGATTCAACATTCTTTGGGTAGAGGTGAGTGAAGTGATCCCAAACGGATTCACCACGACCATCTACATTCCAGGCACCTTCAACTTGGTAAGCAGCAGTAGCAGCACCCCATTTGAAATCAGAAGGAAGTTTTCCCTTCTTTTCTGGTTCATCACTGGAGTCTTCAGCATCATCGATTGGCTTAGTTTCATCATCAGAAACCACAGCGGTATCGTTTTCAGCTTCAGAAGCAACATCAGCAGCAGCGGCATCAGCTGGAGCTTTAACGACACATTTCTTAGCAGCAGAAACAGCTAATAAAGTAGCGAAAATAGTAAGAGTCTTCATTATTCAGTTATTTTTTATTTCTTTAAAAACTTTCTATTGAATTTTATCTTAATTTATATTTAATTTATATTTATTTCTATTATATTATATATTTAATAAAAAAAATTTTAATTTTTTTGTTTTTGTTTATCTATTATATTAATTAATAAGTATACTTAAATTAAAATAAACAAATATTTTTTAAATTATTATTTAATTTAAATAAATTTAAAAATAAATAAAAAAAAAAAAAAATGTGAGAAAAATAAAAAATATTTATATATAAAAAATTTTTATAATAATTATTATGGAACTAATATATCCTATATTAATAATAATACTAATACCAGGATAATAATAGTTATAATATTAAATGTTAAACAATAATACTCTATTATTTAGGTGAATATAATTTAAAGATAAAATTCCATAAATTTAAAAATTAATTTTTTTTTTACCATTTTTAATTTTGAATTGTATTCAATTAAATTAAAAGAAAATCATTTGTTAAACTTAATTTAAATATTTTAAATATATAATACTAATTAAAATAAAAATAAAAAAAAAATCTTTTAATTTATAGAAATTAAAAAATTTGAAAATTTAAAATAATAATTTGAAATATTTGAAACAGAAATGACTTTTATTAATTAATCCTTTAAAAATACATTTATAAATAAATATTTCTTTACATATTATTAATTATTATTATTAGTATTAGTATTAGTATTTTACATAATTATTATTATTTTTTTTTATTTATATTGTTTCATCTTCATTAAAATATCTTCATTAAATTATAAAAATCTTAATATTTATTAATTATAGCACTTATTTTTAATTAAAAAAAAAAAAAAAAAAAAAAAAAAAAAAAAATAAATAAATAAATAAATAAATATAAAATATAAATAATTTTAAATAAAAAAATTTTTTTTTTATCAAAATTTTTCATTACTCTAATTTCTTTCAATGCTTTGAAATATTAATTATATATTAATTTTTCTATTAAAAAGTTTATATTTAATATTTTAAAATTAATAATTAAATATTATCTTTCGTTTTAATTTTTTCTTTTAAATAGATAAATAAATAAATAACTATAAAAATATTTAAATTAATAGATGAATAAATAACTAAAGTTTAAATTTATATTATTTATTAAATAGAAGATATAACTTTATTATAGATTTTTGCTTTAAGCTATGAATTATAGTTAATTGCTTTATTTTTAGTGTATCAATAATTTACTTAATTTATTTTATTTTATTTTATTTTTCTTTTTTTTTATTTTAAAATTATATATTTGAATTAAATATTTTGGTTTTGAGAAAAAAATCTTTTAAATAATTTTTTTTTGAAACAATTTTTTATTGTTTAATGATCTTATGCTATGAAAAAAAAATAAAAATAAATTTTTTTATATAAAACAATAATATTTGTATTATAGGATAATATTAGCATGGATCATTCACTATATTCAAGTGATTTTTTCATAATAAATAAAAAAAATTTTTTTTTAATATTACTAATTTTAAAAAAATAATCTTTATAATAAATAAAAAAAAAAATTATTATAAATTATATATTACAGTACTCTTTCTAAAGCTTTTTTTTTTTTTTTTTTTTAATTCTATTTTATTTATTTATTTATTTATTTATTTATTTATTTATTTTTTTTTTTATTATAATCTATTTTATTTTATTTTATTTTATTTAAATATGTGGATTCATTTGTATTATTACAGAACTAAATAATTTTTATTATAGATTAAACTTTTAAAAATTCTATAAAAGTTAATTATTAAAGTTGTAAAATACGGAGATTTATTTTTTTATATAATATAATAAAAAAAATAACTTTAATTACAATGAAACAAATAAAATGAAAAAGATGTTATTATAGTAATCATAATAAATAATTATTTAAAATAAAAAAAAAAAAAAAGGAGTATTAAATATGAAGGTGTTTCAAGTGTTCTAATTAATTTTTTTAGAATTATTGTTTACTTATAATATTTTTGGATATTCTTTAATATATATTTTTAATAAGATAATATTTTTTTTTATTATGAAATAAAGTTTTCAAATTAATTTTTCTTTTTAATTATCAACAATAACACAAAAAAAATAATTAGTGATTGGATATATTAAATTATTTACTTTATATTTCTTTTGCTCAAATGATAATAGATTATAATAGTTAAACAATTTATTAAAAATTATTATTATTATTATTATTATTATTATTATTATTATTATTATTATTATTATTATTATTATTATTATTATAAATATTATTATTATTATAATTATTATAATAATTAATAATTATTAATAATTATAGTAATAGTATTATTATTAAAAATTTAAGTATAAATATTCTGAAATTTTTCTTTTCCATTTTTTTTTTCCAATATATAAATTATTTTCATATTTTTCTTTTAAATAAAGAAAAAAGCACATTGGAAATTAATTATTAATATTTCAATTTAAATATAACTAATTAAAAAAGATATTAATAAATATAAAAATAATTATTATATTATAATATAATAAAAAAAAATTAATATAATTTAATATTTTATAAATAAAAAAATTTAAAATATATTTAATTTAAAATAAAAAAAAAAAAATAATTAAAATTTAAAATATTTAAGTAAATAAAAATTAAATAATAAAAAAAAAAAATGAAGACTCTTACTCTTTTCACTACTTTATTAGCTGTTTCTGCTGCTAAGAAATGTGTTGTTAAGGCTCCAGCTGATGCCGCTGCTGCTGATGTTGCTTCCGAAGCCGAAAATGATACCGCTGTGGTTTCTGATGATGAAACTAAGCCAATTGATGATGCTGAAGATTCAAGTGATGAACCAGAAAAGAAGGGAAAACTTCCCTCTGATTTCAAATGGGGTGCTGCTACTGCTGCTTACCAAGTTGAAGGTGCCTGGAATGTAGATGGTCGTGGTGAATCTGTTTGGGATCACTTCACTCACCTCTACCCAAAGAATGTTGAATCTGGTGACAGATCTAACAAAGATTCTACTAACGGTAATGTTGCTTGTGATTCCTACCACAAGTTTGATGAAGATATCAAGATGATGAAGATTATGAACGCTAATCACTACCGTTTCTCTATCTCTTGGTCTCGTCTTTTCCCAGAAGGTGAAGCTAAGAAGGTTAATGGTAAATGGAAAGTTAACGAAAAGGGTGTTGAATACTATGATATGGTTATTGATACTCTTCTCGAAAACAACATTACTCCACTCGCTACTCTTTACCACTGGGATATGCCATACGCTCTTCATAAGAAGTATGGTGGTTGGTTAGATTACCGTTCCCAATTCGATTTCGCCAACTATGCCGAATTCTGTTTCGAACACTTTGGTGATCGTGTTAAGGGATGGATTACCATTAATGAACCATGGGTTAACTGTGTTGCCGGTTACAAGAATGGACCAGGTAAAGCTCCATACAGATGTACTGGTGAAGCTCCACGTAAGCTTGCCAATGACACCACTGGTCTTGATTTAGAAGGAGGTTGTTCCTATGAAATTGGTCCAACCAAGTACACTAAGGATTCCGAAGAACTTCCAGCTGATCGTCCACCACAAAAGTTAGAAGATGTCTGGTGTTCTCACAACATTCTTCTTGGTCACGCTCAAGCTGTCAAGGTTTATCGTGAAAAATTCCAAAAGAAACAAAAGGGTCTCATTGGTATTACCATTGATGGTGAAGCTCAAATTCCATATGAAGAAGCTGGTATGAGTGAAGAAGAATATGAAAACAACAAGAAATATGCTAACTTAGCCGCCGAATTCCGTATTGGTTGGTACTCCGATCCAGTTATGTTTGGTGATTATCCAGAATCAGTTAAACAAAGAAATGGTAAGGATTTACCAGAATTCACTGCTGAAGAAAAGAAATTATTAAAAGGATCCTCTTCAGACTTCTTAGGTTGGAACACTTACACTTCTCACTGGGCTGCTCAAGTTAAGAATGAAGATGGTACTTACGTTGAACCACCAAGTGATGAAGAAGCTAGCTACGATAACTCTAAGAGAGATATGTGGGATGATAACTGTAAGGGACGTGGAGATGGATGGACTTGTATTCCACCAACTCTTGGTTCTCAAGCTGGTTCATCCTGGAACACCAAGTATGGTCCAACTATTCGTGTTGGTCTTAACTGGTTCTCTAAGCGTTATGAAGGTCTCATCAAGAATGGTATCATCATTACCGAAAATGGTTGTGCTCAACCAAACTACAAGGTTAGCCGTGCCAATGATAAGGTTACTCTTGATTACTGGAAGTCTATTGGTAAGGAAGAATATGCTGATACCTATGATGAAGATATTATTGAAGATGAAAAGAATCTTGATGGTACTCTTATTCACGATACCTACCGTATTGACTGGTACAAACAATACCTTGAAAATCTTCGTCTTGCTTATGTCGAAGATGGAGTTGATATCCGTGGTTACATGGCCTGGTCTTTACTTGATAACTTCGAATGGGAAAATGGATATGAAACTCGTTTCGGTATGACCTACATTGACTTCTACCATGACAAAGAATTAAAGCGTGTTCCAAAAGATTCTCTTACCTACCTTGGTCAATGGTACTTAGAAAACGTTGAACAAGAATAAATTAATAATTATGAATTATAAATTAATTAGATAGAATAATAATTATAAAAATAATAAAAAAAAATTTTTATTTTTTATAAAGTATTGTAATATAGTAATTAATTAATAAAAATTAAGAAATTTTAATTATTATGGTTTAATATGAAAACTCAATTATATGAAAACAATAATAAAGATATAAATACAAAAAATTAGATATACATAATAAAAATAAAAATAAAATGTATAAAAATTAAATAAATAAAAATTAATTAAAAATAAAATAAAATTAAATAAAATTAAAATTAAATAAAATTGGTGTATTAATATATTATAAAAAAAAATTCCAAAATAAAAAAAAATTTTTTTGTTAGTAATAATTAATTTTAAAAAAAAAAAAGAATAAAAAAACAAATTTGTTTGTAAAAATTACAAACATTATTTACAAATTTATTAGTTTTATTACTATAAAATTTAAGGTTTATAATGAAAATGATTTATAATTATTATTGTTGAAATTATTAATAGTAGTAGTAGTTGTATTATTAATTATTTATATTTATTAGTATTACTAAAGGAATTTATTTAGGTATTAATTATTTAGACATTTATTTATTATTTAGGAAATTATTTATTGACAAAAGTCGCATTTTTCAAAAAAAAAAAAAAAAAAAAAAAAAAAAAAAAAAAAAAAAAAAAAATAAAATAAATAAAAATATATCATTATTTTAAAAAATAAGAAGGAAATATTAAAAAATATGAAAGTTTACATAATCATCTTAAAAAAAAGAAATTTGATGCTTCTATATTAATTGCAAAACGTAAAATTAAAAAATGAAGTTTAGAAAAAAGTTCAATTCCTTTAGGTATAAAAACCTAAACCTATATTTAATGAAGTTTCACAAGAAAATGGGATTTAATTTATATATCCTTAATATAAAAACAATTAAATCTTAAATAACAAGAAATATAAATAAACAACGACCTCCTGATGTAACAAAGTTTATTGTTAATAGAAGACCTAAAAATGATATTGTTGAATTTGGATTTAAGTGTTTAATTAATCTAAATAATATAAATACTAATTTGTAAAAAAAAAAAAAATTGACAGTGTAATAAGCAAATGAAAAAAGATTATCTGAATTCTGTTGCAATTATTATTAATAATTAAAATTATTCTTTATTAAAAAGCCATATTTGTTTAAAATTCTAATAGTTTTTATAAATTTTAATTTAAGAAAATAAAAAATATATATATTAAAAATATCTATCATTAAATATTTTTAAAATAATTATTATTATTATTATTATTATTATTATTATTATTATTATTATTATTATTATTATTATTATTATTATTATTATTATTATTATTATTATTATTATTATTATTATTATTATATTTTTTATTAATAAATTTTATATCTAAACCGTTAATTTTATGAATACTATAAAACAAATTTTCTATTAACTAAAAAACAAAAATTTTTCTATTAAAATGTATAAAAAAAATAAAATAAAATAAAATAAAATAAAAAATATATATATATAAAAAAAAAAAAAAAAAAAAAAAAAAAAAAAAAGATATTAAATATTAAATATTTTTATTAATATTTTTCATATCTACATCATTATTTTTATGAATACTATAAAATTAAATAAACATGAAGGTATCATAAGAGAATTTACCGTAATATATAAATATATAAATAATACTTTGAATAAATATCATAATAAAATATTAATGTTCATTATTATACGTAATAATTATTAAAATTTTTATATACGTTTATTAAATAAACGTTTTGAATTAGTATTAACAAATAAATAAGAATTATATTTTGTATACATTAAAATAATCTTTATTTTTATTCATTTATATTACATATAATTATTATCATAATAATATTTATTAATTATTAAAGATTAAAAATTCTAATATTTTGATAAAAGGGTGCTAAATTGTTTTAAATTTAACTTTTTTATTTATAATTCATAATATTAATTTAATACAATGATAAATACTTAAAATACTTAAAATAATTATAAGTGCAATAGTTAATAAGTATATTTGAAGTACACCTAAAATATAATCGTACTCTGAAGGTCTATTTGGCTTTCTACAATAACTATATTCCAAGTCTTTTATACATCTTTTTGACCCACATTCTTTATTCTTTTTACATATAACACCTAATGCTTTACCACAATGTCTATACGAACGTCCACCAAAAATAAGTGAATAACTATATATTATCAGTACAAAATTCAGATGGACCCTCTCATTAAAAATGCAAGCCCCTTTAATACATTTATTAGTTAAACATTGCGAATCAGAAGTACATTTAATAGAAATAAACAATTTGACACGTATTTTCTTCTTTATTATAAATTACACAAAAATTAGTGTTATATTCACCTGATAATGAATCATTATAATTAAATGATTTATTAATATATCTTTTTACATTTCCTTTTGTATCTGGAATTTCAACAAACTCTTTTAATAAATCATCTTCTACTTGATTGCAAAAATCATTTTTTATAAAGAAAGCTATTATAAAAAGTATTCCTAACTTTTAAAATTTCAGTTTTATTAGAAACTTTACTTTTATCATAAGTATATGTAATACTGGAATAATTATAAAAATCAGTGATGTTATCATAGGTATATAATAAATAGGAGTAAATAATTTGAACATTAGTAATCATATAAAAAATATAAATAAAATATACCAATGATTTATTGTACATATTGTTTAAATATTTACTTCTATTATTATTTTTATTTAAATATTTATTTTTTAAAGTATACTTTATTTATATATTCAATCTAAAGATTTTATAAAACCTTTAATTTTAATTTTTATATTATAAAAAAAAATAATTTTTTGTAAAGAATTTTTTTTTTCTTCATATATTGTTTTTTTATTATTATCATTATTTTTAAGAATATTTAAAGAATTTTATATATATATATTTATAAGATATATAAGTCTTAATTTTTAAATAAAAAAAAAAAATTTTTTTAATACTTTTTTTAAATTTCAAATATACTTTATTTTATTTTATTTTTTTTTTTTTAAATAATTTTTTTTTTTAAATAATTCATTTTTTGTTTAAATAATTCATTTTTTTTAAAATATTTTTTTTTAAATAATATTTAAAGAATAATTCTTTTATATTTATAAGATATATAAGCATTTTTTAAATTTTAAATATATTTTTATTTTTTTTATTTTAAATATATAAAAAAGATAATAAAAGTAAAAAAAAAAAAAATAAAAAAAAAAAGAACTTTAATAAAATTTAATTAATAAATAATTATAATGTCAAATTAGGGTTAGAGAAATCCAACTTATGAATGCTCCATAATGTACAAAAAAGATTTTTTTAATGAAAACTTTATTTAATATAAAAATTTAATATAAAATTTATTATTATTTAATATTTAAAAATAATAAATTTAAATTAACACTAAAATAAAAAAATTTTTTTTTTGTTTTACTTTTTATTTTATTTATTAAAATACACTTTTTTTTTTTTTATATAATAAATATATAACTTCCCTTCGTTATATTTACAAAACTAGATATTATAAATTTTATAAAGCCTTTCTTTTTTTTTCTTTTATTACAATAATTCTTTCAAAAAAATCTTTTTTATTTTTATATAAAATAATTTTTTTTTAATTATTACTATATTAGTATTAATGTATTTTTTTTTTTTTTAATGAATTTCCTTTCATTGGAAAGGATGTGGTGCATTTCGCAACGTGTTTTTATATGAAATTTAGCGAACTTTAAAAAACTGTTGATGAAAAGTTGGCTTAAATTCTTTTTGATAAATAAATAATATTATTTAAATTGTAAATAAATAATAAAATAATGAAATAATATTCAACAAGAATCTAGTGCGTTTCTCAATCGTCCGTTTTTATTTATCTATTTACAATTATTTAAAAAAAAAAAAAAAAAGAAAAATGTGGGACATTAAATTATGATTCAAATTTAAATTTAAAAGCCACGTTCCGAAATATAATGGTAGGAAATGCAACACTCCCGTAAATTTGATAGCATAAATAAATCAATGTTTTTTAATTATATTCTTATTATTTTAATATTTATATTTATATAGTTATTAACTATTTCCTTATAAATAATAATTATTAATATTAATAATACTTTAACATAAAAAATTCATTTAATAGTTTAATTTTAATCATAAGACCAACTAATTAAATAGTTAATTATAACTAGATAATATAAAAAATAAAACATTTTCTCTGAATTTAAGAGAAGTTTGTAAGAAAGTTGTTAGATAGTATTAAATGTTATAGTCAAGTATAAATTTTTTCTTCTTAAATAAATATATGTAATCTTAATAATAAGATTAGATAAATAAATAAATAATACTTTTCATAAATTTAATAAATAAATCCTCAACAATACTTCCTCGAACTTTGAGTTATATATCAAAATAAAAATTTTATAACTATAATTTCATGCATTTCATACGAAAAGTTTTTTATTTTTTGTTTAACTTTTGATGAAAAGAAATTTTTTATTGCTTTTAGTTTTGAAAATTCAACAAAAAAAAAAAAAAAAAAAAAAAAAAAAAAAAAAAAAAAAACTTTAACCCTAATTTGACATGATATAAAATTAATATACTTATTAATTTATTTATTAAAAAAGTCATATTTTCTGAAATGGCAATCTAAATACTCTTAATTTAGTATTAAGTATTAGAGTGAACTTTAGATAAATATATAACTCATGGTAAAAAATTATAATAATAAATAATAAATGTTTCAGAATAATGAAACTATTTATTAAAAGATGAGAAAAAAAAAAAAAAAAAAACATTAATAATCAAAAACTATTTTTTTTTTTGGATTATTAATAAATGAATAAATGTATAATTATTTAATACATAAATAAATAAATAAATAAATAAATAAATAAATGGTTTGATAATTATTATATAAATGATTATTAAATAAATAAATAAATAAATACATCAATTTGAAGGTAAAAAGTCATTAATAGTTTTTTTGAACTATTTATTTCTTTAATTTAAAATTTGATTTTTATATGTTAATTATAATTGAATCATATAGTAATAAAATAATGACACGTAGTATGTGGAACTAATAAATTTATAATAATACTAAATTTAGTATTTAATTAAATTAATTACATATAGGTTGCTATTAATATGATTATAAAAACCATTATTAATGATGGTTAAATTAATTATCTAATTACTATTTTATTTATTTATTTATTTATTTATTTAGAGATATTAACTATTATTATTATTAATAACAATAACTGTATTGATAATGAAAATAATGAATAATTAAATACTTTTTTCATGGTAATTAAAAATTAAAAAGTTTAATGATTATAAAATATAAAAATTTTTTTAGATAAAATAATTTATTTATTTATTTATTTATTTATTTATTTATTTATTTATTTATTTGAATTTATAAATAATATTTAGATAAAATTTAAAAAGAAAATATAATTTAGTTTAAATAAATAAATAAATAAGAAAAAGAAATGTAATTAAAGAACTAAAAAATAAAAGAAAATATCCTGTCAAATAATAAATGTACCAACAGCCGAGAGTTATTTTAAGTTATGAATGGATATTATAAATAATAAAAGAGGTGTGAAATTATTTTAAAATATATATATATATATATATATATAGTATTCATAAATGTTCAAAAAGGCTTAAATCCAAATTCTATATTAATATTTATCTTTTAATATATTAGATCAATAAAGTAAAATAAACAATGAAAATTTAATATAATAGAAAATGAATCATATTTGATATTGTTATCTATCCCTAATTATATTAATTGGCTTTTTATATACTATTTTTATTTTTATTTTTTATTTAGCTTAAATAAACTACCATAAATTTAAAATTTTATTTTTATTGTAATTTTAAAGTATTTAATAATAAAAATACTGATAATAATATAAAATTATTTATTTATTTTTTTTTTAAATAATTACAATTTATATTATTATTATTTAATAATAAAAATACTGATAATAATATAAAATTATTTATTTATTTTTTTTTAAATAATTACAATTTATATTATTATTAGTAATAATAATAATGGGCAGTGTGTAACGACGATTGAGAGCGGCGAAGCTGATACAGTATGCCAATAACTCATCACCTTACAGTTAATTAATAACTGTATGGCCATATGGGAGATGGGTACCCATATGTGCAAGTCTTTGTTTTTTTTTTTTTATATTATTATTAGTAAATAATTTTTTTTAAATATTTATTTATTTATTTTTTTAAATAATTACAATATTTAAAAAGAATTATTTTTAATGAAGAAAACTCTTAATATTATATTTTTTAAAAAAAAAAAAAAAAAAAAAAAACATAAAAAGTTGATTTTATATTATTTAGAGTGTCATATTCAAAAGTAATATATTTTTAATAAATTATTAGAAATAAAGTTTTAAAAAAATATGAACAGTGTCATTTTAAAAAGAATATTCAAAAAAAAAAAAAAAAAAAAGTAATATTGATAATAATAAGTTTGACATAGATTTAAATAATTCTCCATATGAAAATTCATAATGAAAATTAGGCAATTATTCAAAAAATAATAAAAAATAATAAAAATAAAAAAATAGAACTCACGTGTGAAGATAAATTCATAATATAGATATATATATATTTTTTATTTTTTATTTTTTATTTTTTTTTGAAACATTAAATATTATCTTATTTATTTTAATAATATATATATAAATATTAAAAAAAAAAAAAAAAAAAAAAAAAAAAAAAAAAAGTAAAACGTGGTGGTTGAAATTAATTATCAATTAATAAATATAATTATTAATTCTACTATTATTTTAACCATTATTATTATTATTATTATAATTATTATTATTTTTAATATTATTATTATTGGTATTGTATTTAGTATTGTTTTTAGTTTTATTATTAGTATTATTAAAATTATTATCAAGATTTTTATTATTAATTAATCATATTAATTAATATTATTCATTATTAATTATTCATTATTATTATCTGTTTCTGATAAATTGATATTATTCATTATTATTCATTATTATCCTTTAATTTATTAATATTTATTTTTATTATTTTATTTTTTTTTTATCCGATTATTATTATTATTATTATTATTATTTTTTTGTCTAACCTACTTTTTAATATTATATAATATTTAAATATTAAATATATATATATTTTTTTTTGTTAAATATAATTATATATATATTTAAATATTAATTTTTTTTTTTTTTTTTGTCTAACATATTTTTTAATATTATATAATATTTAAATTTTTATCCTTCATTTATCTCAAACTTTATTATATATAATTTTTTATTTTTTTAATTTTTTATTTTTTATTTTTTTTATTTTTTTTATTTTTCATTTTATATTAAAAATTTTTTTACTTACCGCAATATCTTTCGGTAAAATTTTTAAAGTTAAATTTATACTATTTTTTATTTTTTTTTAATTCATTTTCATCTATTAAAGATGGTAAAAAAATATATATAATTGATACCAGATAATGAAAATTTAATTATTTATTAAAGTTTTTTATTTTTATTTTTATTTTTTAATTTTTTTATATTATTTCATAAACAAATAAATTAAATTAAAATGTAAAATATTATGATTATTAATAAAAATTATTAAATATTTTTTTTTTATTATAAAATGAAAAAAAAAAAAAGTATAAATAGTAAAGAAAAGTCCCATAAATAAAAATATAAACTAATATTATTAATTATAATAAATAATAAAAATATTTAGTTTAAATAGAAATATAAAATATAATTTTTATAAATTATTATTTTTTTTGTAAAATTTAATTAGTATCTATTTATCTAAAAAAATAAAATAAAATAAAATAAAATGAAATTCTTTAATACTATAGCTTTAATTGGTTTAGCCATTCTTGGCTCAAATGCTATGAGAAATATTCCATCAAAAGATTTAATTAAGGAAATTAAAATTGGTTGGAATTTAGGTAATTCTTTAGATGCTCACTGTCTTGAAGATTTAGATTATTCAAAGGATCAACTTGCTTCTGAAACCTGTTGGGCTAATCCAAAGTCAACCCCAGAACTTTTTAATAAATTAAATGAACTTGGTTTCAACATTTTCCGTATTCCAACAACTTGGACTGGTCACTTTGGTGAAGGACCAGAATACAAAATTTCTGAGGTTTGGATGAAGAGAGTTCATGAAGTTGTTGACAATGCCCTCAAAACCGGTAGCTATGCTATCTTAAATATTCATCATGAAAATTGGAATTATGCTTTTGCTGAAAATTTAGAAAAAGCAAAACCAATCTTAGAAGCTATCTGGAAACAAATTGCTACTGAATTTGCTGGTTATGATGAACATTTAATTTTTGAAGGTTTAAATGAACCAAGAAAGGTTGGGGATCCAAATGAATGGAATGGTGGTGATGCCGAAGGTTGGAACTTTGTTAATACCATGAATGAACTTTTCATTAAGACAGTTCGTGCCACTGGTGGTAACAACGCTCTTCGTCATCTTATGATTGAAACTTATGCTGGTAGTGTCAATGATGGTGCTATCACCGAATTTAAGTTCCCAAGTGGAGATGATAAGATTATTGCCACCGTTCACTCCTACAGTCCATACAACTTTGCCTTAAATACCGGAGAAGGAGCTGAAACTACCTTCACCTCAACTAGTGAAGTTGACTGGGCTATGAACCAAATTAGAAAGAATCTTGTAAGTAAGAACATTCCAGTTATTATTGGTGAATTTGGAGCCATGAATCGTGAAAATGAATCCGAACGTGCTAAGTGGGCAGAATATTATGTTAAGAGTGCTACTGCTATGGGTGTTCCATGTATTTTATGGGATAATGGTTACTTCCAAGGGGATGGTGAACTTTTTGGTATTATCGATCGTTCCACCCTTAAAGTTGCTTATCCAGAATTACTTAACGGTTTAATGAAAGGTTTAGGTAATACTAATAATGCTGTTGCCGTTGAACCAAGTCCAGCTCCAGTCGAAGAACCAGTTCAAGAACCAGCTCAAGAACCAAGTCCAGCTCCAGTCGAAGAACCAGCTCAAGAACCAGTTCCAGTGGTTGAACCATCTACTTCTGAAGACTACTATTCATGTGGTAAAGACGATTGGGTCTGTAAATCCAAAATGTCTGACAAGTGTTACGGAGAAGCCTCCAAATGTTACTCAAGTAGTGTAAATTATGATGAATGTAATGCCATAATTAGTAAATGTGCTAAGATTTGGTCTAATTAAAAATTTTCCTATATATTGAAATAAAGTAGTTAATAATACTACTATTATTTTTTTTTCATTATTAATTAGTATATTGAGTATACTAATATTAAAATATAAATGTAAAAAAAAAAAAGTTATAAATTTATATTAAAAAAAAAAAAAAAAAAAAAAAAAAAAAAAAAAAAAAAAAAAAAAAAAAAAAAAAACAGGTTTTTTTTTATATAAATCTAATTAAAGATAATATAATAAAAAATTATTAGTTTATGTTATTGAAGTGTTTCTTTAAATATAAGAAACTAATAAAATCAATATATAATTGTAATAAATAAATGTATATTTAAAAAAAAAAAATTAATAAATAATATTTTAAAAAATTAATATGTAAAAAAAAAAAAAATAAAAATTAATAAATAATATTTTAAAAAATTAATAATCAAAATTTTTTGAAGAATAGAAACTGTTTTAATATTGATTTAGTGTTTATTAAAAATTAAACATACATTTAATAAAATGTTTATTAATATTTTTATTTTATTTTATTCAATGTTTTAATGTTTTATATTATTTCACTATTTATTCTTTTCTATTTTATTATTATTAATATTTTAATATTTTATACTGCTTAACTATTTAATTTATTTTTTTTTTTTTATTTAATTTATTATAATTATTTTATTGAATTTTATTTCATCCTGTTTATAAAAAAATAATAATTATAATAAAATGTTTATTAATAATATTTATATTATATCTAAAATTTTAAAAATTCTTTTTTTAATATTTATATTTAATAAATTCAAACTATTTTTAATTAGTAGATCAAATTAAATATATTTTTATTTTTAGTGTTTATAAAAATTCAAATTAAAATAATAATAATAATAATAATAATAATAATAATAGTAATAATAATAATAATAATAATAATAATAATAATAATAATAATAATAATAATAATAATAATAATAATAAATGATAATCTGTCAATTTCTAAAATATCAAAGATACCATAAAACTATTAAAAATAAAATAAGCAATAAATTTCTTTTATATTTAATGAAAATTTTTATTTATTTTTATTTATTATTTAATTTTTACTTTTATTACAGTATATATATTTTAATTAATTAGTTTATATTTATTTATTATTTCATTTATTTTTATTAATTTTTATTTATATTTATTTTTATATTTTTTTTTATATTATTTTTTATTATTCTATTTAATATATTTAATATATTAATAATTATTTAATTATTTATTATTGTTAATTTTTTTTTCAACTTCAGAAGCAACAACAGCGTCAGTTGGAGCTTCAACAACACATTACATTAGTTGTAGAAACAGCTAATAAAGTAGTGAAAATAGTACGAATCTTTATTTTTTTTTTTTTCATCTTATATAATTTAATATTAAATAATTAAATTTAATAATATTTTTTATATTTATAATTTAATATTAAATAATTAAATTTAATATTTTTTATATTTTTATAATATATTATGATATAATAATTGAAAATAAATTTATTAAAAATTATATTTAAAATAATTAATATTTAATTTTAAAATATATATGTATATATAATATCTTTTATGGAAAGGGTAAATTTATAAAATAAAATATAATTAAAGAAAAAAAAAATAATAAACGAAATTCTTATAATATTTAATATTATTCTAAAAAAAAAAATAATTATATTTATAACCATCTTAATTATAACTTTCATAATTATAATTATCTTAATTATTAGTATCCTAATTATAACTATCTTAATTATAATTATGTAATTATAATAATTCTATTTATAACTATTCTAATATTTAATTATTATAAATATTAACTTATTATAAATTAAAAAAATAAAAATAAAAAAATTGAATTTCATTTTTATTAATTTTATCTTTTTTTAAGTTAAATAAATATTAAAAAATGATTCAAATTAATTTATTAATAGTTTAGATTAATATTTAAATTTTTTTTTTTTTTAAAGGTGGACACCATAAAAAAAAAAAAATTATTATTTGTTATATTAAAAAAAAATATTGTTATTTGTTATAAATGAATTAAAAATTTAAAATTAATATACTTTTTTTTTTATATATTCCTTTTTAATAATAAATTAATATTTAATAAATTAATTTTTTACCATGAAAAAAGTTTAAAAAATTGTTTATATATATATATATATATATTTTTTAAATTATTTTTTAAATTATTTTTTAAATTATTTTATTATATATAAAAATTGTTAATAAAAGTTTTAATCTTTTTACATAATGTTAAATGATAATTATTAAAATGAAATTTAATATTTTCAATATTTAAATATTTTTCTTTAATAAATGAAGAAATTATTTCAAAAAAAAAAAAAAAAAAAAAAAAAAATTAAAAAAATGATCAAATTCATATACTAAAATGTTTTTAAAAATATTTTTAAATATTTTATATTAATTTCATTTTATTTGGTACCTTTATAAAAAAAAATTATTATTTATTTATTTCTTTTAAATTTATTTAGATTAAATTAAAAAAAAAAAGGATATATTTAAAATTTATTTATTATGTTTTTATTTTATCTTATTTTATTTTATTTTATTTTATTTTATTTTATTTTATTTTATTTTATTTTATTTTATTTTATTTTATTTTATTTTATTTTATTTTATTTTATTTTATTTTATTTTATTTTATTTTATTTTATTTTATTTTATTTTATTTTATTTTATTTTATTTTATTTATTTATTTATAAAATCATAATAAATAATAAAAATCAGTTTTTAAATTGTAAAAAAAAAAAAAAAATCTTATTATTTATAAAATAGTCAAAAATAACAAAATTTATTAAAAAAAAAAAATTGAAACTTTATATTCTATGGTTTATTGATGTTATTAGGCAAAATTTGATTAATTTTATATATATTTAACCATTATTATATTTCATTATTTATTATATTTTTTTTTTTTTATCAATTATTTAAATTAAATTAATAAATAACCTTTATCATTGAAAATTAATTAGTAATACTTTTTTTTTTCTATCATAAAATAATTATGTAGGGTTAAGTACGTATTATAATATGAAATTTATAAAAGATATTACTATATTTAATTTATTATCATTAAATATAATAATATTTTAAATAAATTTATATTTTATTAATTATTTATTCATTTATTTTTATTATAATTAATATTATTATTTTTATTATCAATTTATTATTTTTAAAAAGAATAAATATTAAAAATACTTTTCTTTTTTTAATATAAATTTAAAACAAAGATTCAATAATGGGTAAAATAAGAATTAATCAAATAAAGATAAAATTAAATAATATAATAAAAAAAAAAAAAAAAAAATTAAATTAATATAAATTAATTATAAATATCTCATCATTCATTCTATCTAATAGAATTTTCAAAGATGAACATGACATGATTCAAATGAAATTATATAAAAAAGTAATAACAAATTTTTTACCATTTTTCATAAATGAAAAAAAAAAATATATATATATATATATATATAAAAGAAAGGGTTAGAATAAAAAATTTGAATAGATTTTTTTTTCTTTTTTTAAATGTAAAGTATAATAGGTAATTTAAAATTAAAAATGATATTTTTTTAAGATTCGTTTGTTTCCATATGATAATGATAAAATTCTAATAAAAGAGTTAGTTATCATAATATGTTTCATCTCTAATTAGTTGAATACATTAACTATGGTATCCATATAAGTTGAAAAGAATAAACATAAAAATTTAATATAAACTTCTATAATCATGGGTTGATAAAGAGTATCAGAAATGGGGAAAAGAAATATTCAATTCAATTAAACTTAAAATCCAACTACAAAGATATCATCCTAATTATTAAAATAAAATAAAATAAAAAATTGTTAAAAATTAAAAATTATCTAATGCATAATAATTTAATAATATTTTAATAATTAACTTTTTTTTAAATTTTTAATTATCATATATTTATTTTTTAATATATATAAATAAGTTATATTTTTTTTGAGTGGATGTCAAAAATAATGAATAATTTAATTGGATTTGAAATATTAATTTAAATTTAATATTCTATTCTATTCAATTATACAAAATTAATTAATCTTACAAATGATCATATAATTAATAATAATAATAATAATAATAATATTATTAATAATATTAATAATAATTATAAATAATTGTATATAATGGGTAGTTAAAAAATTAAATGTGCTATATGTTTAAATCATTTAAATATAAATATTAAATACACGTATTAATGTAAAAATCCTCTAACATTAATATGTATATATTAATGTTAGAGGATTTTTATTATTATTATTATTATTATTATTATTATTAATAATAATAATAATAATAATAATAATAATAATAATAATAATAATAATAATAATAAAATTAAATAGAACAATTTAAAATGAAAATAATATAATTAATTGGAAATATATATAATGATGGTTTATTTAAAAAGTATTAGGAAAATATTATATTTAAAATAGTATTGAATGATTAATAGTTTATGTTTAATTGCTATTTATTTAATAATTTTGATAAATAGATTGATTTTAAAATTTTTAAAAAAATTTTATTGTTATAACTTTAATTTATATGGAAATTTAAAAAGGATAGAAAATTAACATAAAAAATGAAATATAAAAAAATAAAATAATAATTTACTATGACCGATTTATATAATTATTTCTAATTACATATAGTAATATATATATGTAAAATTCAAAATAATGATAAACCAAAAAAAAAATATTAGAGAAAAATAATGAAACCTGTTTATTTCTAATAAATTTGAATATTATGTATATATATGTACATATATATATATATATATATACAAAAATAATATGTAAAAATTTCGTAAATGAAGATATTTTAATGAACATTGTTTAATTATTGTATATAACTTTTATTATGAAAGTGAAATAAAAATATTATTCAATATATATAAAATAAATAAAAATTTTTTAATAGAAAAAAATTTTTTTTTTTAAATTATTAAATTTATTATTATTATTTTTCTATTTCTATTTTTATTTTTTATTTATATTGTACAAATGATTTCTTTCAATAGTAAAAGAAAAAATAAAAAATAATTCATATTATTTGTTTAATTTATATTTAATATTAACTATAAAATATGAAAAGTTAATATTAAACTAATACATTCATCAATTGCTATATCATAGTAAACTGATACAGCTTAAACTCTATTCATTATTTTAATTGTTAGAAATAACTAATGATTTAACCTTTTACTTATATATTTAAAACTTTCTTTTTTTTTTTTTTAAAAAAAAAGTTTTAAATATATATATGTATCTTTTTTTTAATTAAAAATAAAAATATAATCTATTAAATAGAATATATATTTTATTATTTTATATTATCTTTTTTTCTATGATATATTATTATTTTTTATAATTTTTTTTATTATTTTTTTTTTATTATTTTTTTATTATTTTTTTTTTATTATTTTTATTTTATTTATTATTTATGTTTTTAATATAAAACTTATAACATATATAGATAGTAATACATTATTATTTTATATATATATTTTTTTTAAAATTTCAATTAAATAATTTAATATTATTATATTTTATTTTATTTCTTTAAAAAAAAAAAATAAATATTCAAATATAAAACTATAATATCATATATAATTAATTAATTTATTTTTATTATTATTATTTTTTTTTATTTTTTTATTTTTTATTTTTTTTTTTTTTTTAAAGACAACCATAGAATGGAACCCAATCAATTTGAAGATTACCCTTGAAACTGTTACCTATCATTTGTCCTTGAATATTGCCGTTGTAACCTTCAATATCAGCATTTGGAGCAAGAAGTGAACCTTGAATTCTAAAGTTTTCAATACGAACCTTTTTAGCATTTGGTGCATTCCAAACAATTCTAGTGGCATACTTGTTGATGGAGGAAATATCAAAGTTGGAGAGGGTAATATTATCGGAGAGAAGGTTAAAGATAATGGTGATTTCATCGGTGTTCACGCCATTTTCATTAATGCTAATGCCCCAGTATTTGCTAATATCTTCCATAATAACATAGGTCTTTTGTCCTGGAACTAAATCGATAACAAGTTTACCCCATTCATTCGTTGTTTTCGTGTTAGCTTTCATATTACCCAATTTTTTAGAAAGAGAGGTAAGATTTTGCTTTTCCTTATCAAAGTCAATCACATTCTTTTTTTCAACGGTACATTTGTGTCTTTCAATGGCTTCTTTAATGTAGCCCGGTATATCGACTGAGTTTTGGTAGGCAACACCTCCATTAATAATTTCACCACCATCACGGAAGTTAAGCGTACCGGCAACAATGGCATACTTAATATCACCCTTCATCTTTTCATCCGTACAATCTAAGTTGGTTTGCTCATTGTGCTTCACTGGATCATAAATAAAACCTCCGTTTTGGTAGCCACCGCTGATGTTAACGGTACCCTTAGCCGCTAATCTACCTTGAACATCAGAACTGGTACCAGTGAAATCACCAAAGAAGAATCCATTGAATGGTTGGGCCATACCAAAGGCTTCCGTAGAACATTCACCACTAGAGGAAGCTGGAGCCGTTGTTGTAGTGGTAGTGGTGGTAGCGGTGGTAGTTGGGGCTGGTTTTTCAGTGGTGGAAGTAGTAGAAGAAGAAGAAGAAGAGGATTCTTCTTCATCACCATCCTTCTTTGGAGTTGGTTCTTCAGAGGTACCACCAGATTCTTCTTCATCACCATCCTTCTTTGGAGTTGGTTCTTCAGAGGTACCACCAGATTCTTCTTCATCTCCATCCTTCTTTGGAGTTGGTTCTTCAGAGGTACCACCAGATTCTTCTTCATCACCATCCTTCTTTGGAGTTGGTTCTTCAGAGGTACCACCAGATTCTTCTTCATCACCATCCTTCTTTGGAGTTGGTTCTTCAGAGGTACCACCAGATTCTTCTTCATCACCATCCTTCTTTGGAGTTGGTTCTTCAGAGGTACCACCAGATTCTTCTTCATCACCGTCCTTCTTTGGAGTTGGATTTTCAGAGGTACCACCAGATTCTTCTTCATCACCATCCTTCTTTGGAGTTGGATTTTCAGAGGTACCACCAGATTCCTCTTCATCACCGTCCTTCTTTGGAGTTGGATTTTCAGAGGTACCACCAGATTCTTCTTCATCACCGTCCTTCTTTGGAGTTGGATTTTCAGAGGTACCACCAGATTCTTCTTCATCACCATCCTTCTTTGGAGTTGGTTCTTCAGAGGTACCACCGGATTCTTCTTCATCCTTCTTTGGAGTTGGTGTTGGCTTTTCAGAGACGATATCAGTATTTTGGTCGTCATCTATCGTATCCGTTATTACAATAGTTTCCTCTTCAGTAATGGTATCTGTAATTACATCAGTAAGAGTTATTACTTCAGTGACTTCATCTTCAGAAACTTCATTGCCATCATTATTCTTATTTGCTTCTTCACCTCCTTCTTCAACAACTTCTTCATCAGAAACATTATCTGAGGCTTCTTCCACATCATTGCCATCATTATTTTTATTTACTTCTTCACCTTCTCCTTCTTCATCCGAAATATTCTCTGATGCCTCCTCAACTTCATTATTTTTATCATTATTTTGAACGACTTCTGCTTCAGCATTACCATCATCTTCTTCTGGATCACTATCATTGGCGGTATCGATTTCGGCAGCTAAGGCATCAATGATTTCCTCTACCACCTTATTTTTGGAATCATCATCGGCTTCTTCATTAATTAAAGCATCAACTACGTCAACAACAGATTCAGCAATATTTTGTTCGTTGGTTTCCTTAGCAGATTTCACTTTAGTGGAAACCTTCTTAACCGTAACGGTTTTCTTTACCCCATTACATTCTCCAAATTCTGGTTGACATCCCTTACCACAATAGGTATCTATTTTACCACAAAAGCCAAATTTACTACAACAGTAACCCTCTGGACATTTACCATAACTCTTACCACATCTCTTGGCTGCTGCTAAAGATATTAACAGCAATACTATTAATAAATTTAAATTATTTTTATGCATTTTTTTTTTTTTTATATTATTATTATTATTTTTATATATTTATTAAATAAATATTTATAATGTTATTTTTTTTTTTTAATTATTAATTTGGGTATATATATATGTATATATAAATATATATTTATATTTATATAACAATTTAGATTTTTTTTTTTTAAATATCTATATTTTATATCTTTTTATAATTTATTTTTTTTTTATTTTTTTTTTTTTTTTATATTTCGAAAAAAAAAAAATTAGGTTTTTATATTCATTTCGGTTAAAAAAAAAATTAAAATTTTAAATATTTTTTCATAAAAATATAATTATAAATAATTTAAAGATGAGAGTATAAATTAATGAAATTTAAAATATAATTAGAATTTATAATTTTTTTTATTTTATTTTATTATTATTATTATTATTATTATTATTATTTTTTTTTTTTTTATGAATAAATAATTATATTAAATATATTAAAATTTAAAATACTATGTAAATTTAATTTTTTATTTAGTTTTTTTTATTTTTTAATAATTTCATTTTAGATAATTATAATTTTAAATAATTTTTTTTTAAAAAAAAAAGAAAAATTTTTTTTAAATAAATCTTTTTTACTATTTAAATTTTAATTCAAAATTATAATTAATGATCCAATCCAATTAATTTAATTCAATTTTAATTATATAATTAAATTATTTATAATTATTTTTTTTTTTTTTAAAAAAATTTAATTTTTTTTTTTTTTCTTGACAACATTTTTTTTTATTTGTTCATTTATGTTAGAAATAAAGTTAAATATTATGATACTATATTATAGTTAGTTATATAATAACTTTGAATATAATATTATTAATATATTAAATAATTGAATATATATTGTTATGTAAATATATTGTGGCGCATATATGACGTACATCATATACTTACATAAACAACCAAATATAGTTATATTAAATGTAATAAATAATGTTTATATAATTGTATTATACAATTAATTATAAACAATAACCTTAATAAATAAAGATATTATTAAAAGTAGAGATTGAAATCTCAATTTCAAAGAAATATTTTTAACAGATTAAGAGTCTCAGTTTGACTCTACTAGTGTTTTATAATATTATATAACGAGTTTTTAATATTAAAATTAAGAAATATTTTTTAAATAAAGATTAAATCATTTATTGATTATTTAATATAATAATTACATATTTTATTTTGTTGTCTTTTAAAAAAAAAAAAAAAAAAAAGAATAAATAAAAATAAAACAAAATGAGTGAATCATTAACAATTTCATCTAATGTCAAAATATTAAGTAAAAAGAATTATCCTTGTTGGGCCTCTGATATGGAACTGTTACTCGTCACCCATGAATTAGAATCTTATATTTACGAAGATAATGTTAAGATGATACATAAATCAGACAGCGAATACGAAGAAGGATGTATTCCAATTATGTGCACTAAGGACCTGTACTACGCAAAAGGAGTGACTAAAAAGCAAATAAAAAATGATGCAATGACAAAAAGAATAATAAGTCTTAATCTTGATGACTCAATCAAGATTAAAATAGATTTCAGAACAAAATCAGCACATCAAGTTTGGAAGCTGATTGAATCTACCTACTTAGAAAGTGAAGAGCAAAGGAAAATAAATTATAGAAAAGAATTGGAAGTAATGTCTTTTAACAAGAATGAAGATTTTGAATTATTTTTGTCTAACATGATAAATATTTTTAATAAACTCAAGGATTTAAATGATGAGGTTAGTGACGAAGCAAAATATAATTATCTTTATAAATCGTTACCTTATGACCTCATACATGCGACCAACATTATTAGCTATCACGATAATTGGGAAGGATGCTGCAAGCATTTAAATAAAATAATTCCAAAGTTAAAATTCTTAAAGGAATATAAAAATAATCAATATAACACTAATGCCTTGTTTAGCAGCACTGAAGAAAATAAACATAAAAATATAAATCATAATTATATAAACAAAAGAAATAATACGTACAATATTAATAAAAATTTCAAATGTTATAATTGTGGCGGTTTCGGGCACATTGCAAGAAATTGTAGCAGTAAACGCCACATTAACAATGGTAAAAATTACAATAAATATAAGCACAATAATAAAGGAAAAGAGTATTCATACAAAAATAAAAAATACAATTCTAGAAAAGGACGTACATATGCGAACAATGCAGAAGAAACAAAATATGAAGAAAATTATAAAAACATTTATGATAACGTTTTAAATACAGACTACAACGATAATGAACATTGTGAATCCAATAGTGCGATTGTAGAGAAAAAGATAAATAATAAAAAGGATTTTTAGGTAACGGCAGTGTACTCCCTATGCAGAATATTGATTATTATACTGCCGATAATTTAACAATAAATTTACCTAATAAAATCAATAATGACGTTACTGAATGGACTTTAGATTCTGGAGCGTCATATCACATGACTGGAAATGTTAATAACTTAGTCGACTCCCAAAAACATGAAGTAAGCATCCACTTCGCAAATAATCATATAATTAAATCAAAATTAATTGGAAAATTTGTAGGTTATATTAACGGTAACAAAATTACTCTTAATAACGTCTTGTATATACCTACATTCAAGAAAAATCTTCTTTCAATTGACCATTTGAGCAATGAAAACTTTAAGACAGTATTTTATAGATACAAAAATAAAAATCATGCTGCTATATTTAATAACAAAAATAAAAGAATATACACATCAATATCAAATAATTCTAAAACATATAAAGTAATAATGACTAGAAAAAATATTAATATGCCCAACAGATACACTTGTAATAATTTAGAAAAAGCCACAGAAGATAATAATATGGAATTGTGGCACAGACGTATGGGTCATTTTAATATTGATTTAATTAAAGATAAATTATCCAAAATTAACATCTCGAAAAGATGTAAAATATGTTCAAAATCAAAACTAAAAAATTTCCCTTATCCACCTGCAAAAAATAATACCAAAGAAACATTCGAGCTTATCCATATGGATCTAGTATATGTACCAGACTACTCTGTTTACTGAAATAAATATTTCTTAACTATATTAGATGACTACTCAAGATACAGCTGGATTTGTTTTATAGAAAATAAAAGTAAAACATTTGATGCATTTATCAACTGGTACAATCAAATTAAAAAAATTTTTAATAAAAATATAAAGTATATTAAGACTGACAATGGTACTGAATTCTTTAACAATAGATTTAGAGAATTTTATGATAAAACCGGTATAGTACATGAGAGTACTATTCCTTACAATCCTCAACAAAATGGAAGAGTTGAGAGATTACATGGAACTTTGATTTCTAATGCAGAGGCAATGCTTGCAGATGCAAAGTTAAATCATAAATTTTGGGAAGATGCAGTTTCAACTGCTAATTATATCCATAACAGGTTACCACATAAAGGTAACAATAATAAGATCCCATATGAAATATTATATAATGATAAAGTTGACTATAATAAATTTAGGGTATTTGGGTGTTTAACATATTTCTACGTACCCAAACAATTTAGAAAAAAGTTTTCGAATACCACTTTACCAGGTATATTTTTAGGGTATGATGAAATTAATCATACAGCCTATAAAATATATGATATTACAAACAATAAAATAATTCTTTCAAGAGCTGTAGTATTCATAGAAGATGAACCAGGAAATATGAATCCCCCTTCTACTACTCCAGACACATTAAATTTCTTACCATATTGTGAAATCGAAGAAAATAATGATGAAATTGAAGATAATAATATTATTGATAATAATGTTAATAATAATTATAACAATAATATAGGTGACAGTAACAATAACTATAATTATAACATTTATAATGATAATAATACAATAGATAATATAGAAAATATGAGAAAATCAAACAATGATAATTATAATTTAAATGAAAAATTTATTAATCCATATTTTAATCCAAATATTCCTTATAATGATGTTAATTTTAATAATTACCAAAATAGTAATAATAACTTTATTTCCCCAATCAATTACAACTATCCTAATGTACCATTTTATAATATTAATGTACCAAATTATTTAAATTCTAACTTTAATCCTCAATTAATAAATTCACAAAACGTTAATCCTTCATTTATAAATAATAATAAAAATAATTTAAATGAACTAAATTCAAATAATAATTATAATTATTTCCAAAATGAAAATAATAAATATTTTTTAAATGGAAATAAAAATTATAATTATAATAATGATTATCTATTGAATAATTATAATAACAATTTAAATAATGTTAATTATTCAAGTAATTTAAATAAAAATATTGTTAATTATAATAATAATAAATTTATAGGTAATTCGAAAAATGTGATCAGGAATATTCAGGATGATGAAACAGATAATATTGATAATACTAACGTTGTTTTCAATAAAGCAAACATTATTAATCAACCCATTGAGAATAATAATAATTCATTCAATATTAATAATCTCCTTAAGGATCAAGATTCAAATAAGATAAATACTAATTCAATTCAAGAAAACTTAAATTTTGAAATAGATAATGTAAACAAACCTTTAAAGGAAAATGCATATACAGGAATAAATAATAATGGAAATATTACTAATAATTTAAATTATAATTATAATAATAATTCCAATGAAAATATAAATAAACATAATTTGAATAATGATAATGAGTTATATGGGAATAATTTTGATGATAAATATAATCATAATTTAAATTTTAACAACCAAGAAAATATAAATCATACTACAGGTAATGAAATAAAAGTAAGTAATATAACTCATGATAATATTAGTGTAAATGAATCAAATGTTAATTCAAATAATTATTTAAATCCAAATACGAATGAAAGTAATGAGGAATATAATAATTTAAATAAATCTAAAGATATTTTGAATAATGCTATTATTGAGAAAATAAATATAAATAATAATATGAATAAGAATAAGAATGATATATATTCAAATAAAAATAAAAATAGTAATATTAATAATTCAAATGTTGATGATGAATTTGCTGAATTAAGAGAACACTTAAAAACCAATTATAATAATAATATAAATGAAATATATCATATAAATAATAATAATAATAATAATAATAATAATAATAATAATAATAATAATAATAATTACTTAAAACGTTATGGAGATTATATTAAGGATACATATATTAATAAAAATAATAATGTTAATATGAATGATAAATATAATTACAATACGTTTAATAAAACTAATAAAGAAAAAGTTAACATTGTTAACACTAAAAATGCTGACAATAATAATGCAACTTCAAAGAAGTCAGCATGTAACAAAATTAAAAAGAAAAATACAAAAAATAAGGTAAATAAAATATTAACTAATAAATTGAATGAAGTAAATAAGAATATTAAACATACTGAACGAGATAAACAAACTAATTCTTTTTATAAAAATAAAAACAAAAGTACTTATGTAAATAAACAAAATAAGCAACAATCTAATGTGTTAAATAATAACGATAATAATTCGAAATTAAACATTAATAATAACCAACAAATTAGTTTATTAGGTACAAAAAGAAAAATTAGATATAACCCAGGAAATAATAACAAACGGTTAAAACCTTTTAGTATAGATAACATTTTAAATAATTACATGGCTCTTATATCTATTGATAATAATAACTTAAGGGAACCAAACAACTATAGAGATATTTTTAATTTAGAAGATAAAAAAGAGTGGTTGAAAGCTGTCGATGAGGAGCTAAGTAATATGAAAAAAATGAGAGTGTTTACATTAATAGATAAAGTACCTAAAGGAGCAAATATTGTTTCTACTAGATGGGTCCTTAAATATAAAAAAGACTCAGAAGGAAATATAATTAAACGAAAAGCTAGATTAGTAGCAAGAGGGTACTCTCAAATATATGGTGTGGATTATAGAAATACCTTCTCCCCCACACTTAAACAGGATACACTCCGAATAATTATAGCTATTTCAGTTCACCATAAATTTAATATTCATCAAATGGATATTAAAGCCGCCTACTTAAATGCCGAACTAAAGGAAGATATATACATGGAGCTACCTGAAGGTCTAAATAAAAAGGGTTTTTGTAAATTAAATAAAGCTTTATACGGCTTGAAACAATCAGGTAGGATGTGGAATGAAACATTTAATAAAGTATTAATAAGTTTAAACTTTAAAAGGTTCATTAGCGACCCATGTGTATATATTAAAAAAGATAACGATAGTAACATAAAATGCATTGTAGCCGTATATGTAGATGATATCATTATATCTGGAACTGATGCCGAAATTAAGAAAACCAAAAAATTAATTAAAAATAATTTTGAAGCTACCGATGTAGGTGAGATTGATTTTATAATTGGTATAAAATTCGTTAAATGTGATGACGGTTATTTTATACATCAAATAAAATATTTAGAAGATATTCTAAATAGATTTGACATAAACAAATATAGTCCAACGTCGAACATCATACCTATTGAATATAAAGAATTAAGAAATAAATATTTTAATCCTACAAGATATAAACAAGCAATTGGAAGTTTGCTTTATCTGGCTTTAAGTACTAGACCTGATATTCTATATTCAGTCAGTAAGGCTTCTAGGAAATCTGAAAAACCCACATACGAGGATTGGTATAACTTATTAAAAATATTTAGATACTTAAAAAAGAACCCAAATTATGGTATAAAATTTTCGTATAACGATAAAATTAACCTTGAAGTATATGTTGATGCCGATTTAGGTGGCGACAAAGAAACTAGGAGATCAACTACTGGATTTCTAATGTTAATTAATTCAGCCCCAACAAGCTGGTTCTCTATGCTTCAACATTGTGTTTCTGTATCAACAGCAGAGAGTGAATATTACGGTATTCATGAATGCGCAAGACACTGCTTATGGTATAAAAATATATTTAAAGAATTTGGAATCAAACATGAATGTATAACAATCAACACAGATAATAAAGCAGCAATTTATAATTGCGAAAATGAAACAATTAACCCGAAATCAAAACATATAGATTTAAGATATCATAGTATTAGAGAACTGATAAGAAATAATTATATAGGTTTAAAATATATTAAATCTGAGTATAATTTATCAGACGGTTTAACTAAATACTTAAATACTACTTTAATGAATAAGTTTAGAAATAACATTCTTTCTAGCTTTAATGATCTTAAACTTTAGGGGGAATGTTAGAAATAAAGTTTAATATTATGATACTATATTATAGTTAGTTATATAATAACTTAGAATATAATATTATTAATATATTAAATAATTAAATATATATTGTTATGTAAATATATTGTGGCGCATATATGACGTACATCATATACTTACATAAACAACCAAATATAGTTATATTAAATGTAATAAATAATGTTTATATAATTGTATTATACAATTAATTATAAACAATAACCTTATTAAATAAAGATATTATTAAAAGTAGAGATTGAAATCTCAATTTCAAAGAAATATTTTTAACAATTTATTTCTTTTTTATTTTATTTATTAGCTATTAACATATATATATTAACATTTAACATTTAATAATGTAACACAGTGAATATTTTTTTTTATTTTATTTCATTATTATCTAAAAAAATAAATTTTTTTTTTTTTATTTTTTATTTTATTATATGAATTTATTGTTAATGTGTGAATAGAAATATATATTTATTAAAGTTTAATTATAATTAGTATCTTTTTTTTTCAAAATTACTTATAATAAATATATAATTATATGTAATAGATTAGTTGATAAATTCATAACTATTTTGATAGGCAATCTTCCCATTAAAAAAATTTCATCATCATCATGAAAGTAAATTGGTATCAGCGTTAATAATATAAGGGATATCACTCTTTCATTTGATCATCATTCCAATTAGGATTAATTAAATTAATCGTACTGTAGAAATTATTGGAATCATTATTATAAGCTCCAATTTGTTGGTAACCTCCAATAATATCAATAGTACCTTTTTTTTTTTTTATTTTTGTCAGTTCCATCTACTTTGAATATTTGAATTTAATATTTGTATTTTCTGTTATTTATACCTATGAAGTCTCTCTAAAAAAAAAAAAAAAAAAAGAAAGTTTTGAAAAAGTTGAGCCATACCAAAAAAAAAAAAAAAAATTTCTTTGAAGGTTGATAACCTTCATTAGAGAGATAAAATAATAATTTGAATTTTTTTTTCGTTTGAACTTTTTGATTTTGATAAATTTAAATTGAAGATGAGCTATTGGATATTAGTAGTAGTAGTAGTAGTAGTAGTAGTAGTAGTAGTAGTTGTTGTTGTTGTTATATTAGTGACATTAATAGAAATGATGGCGGTGATGGTGATAATAGTAGAAATGGAAATGAATAATCGTTTAGTTTTAACTAAAATGTAATAATAAATAAATAAACAAAATATTACATAAATACTTTTTTATTTATATATATATTTATTTATTTATTTATTTATTTAATATATAATATATTCTGTTATATATATATTCATTAATCTATTTTTTTTTTCTTTTTATTTCATCATCAAAAAATTTTTTTCCTATTTTCAATATTTATTATCTATATATCTGAAAATATGATGATAAAAATCAATTAATCTTAACAAAATAGCAAAAATATTAATAAAATTAAAAAAAAAAAAAAAAAAAAAAAAAACGAAATTATAATAATAAACAATAAAAAGTATATAAAAAAAATATGTATAAAAAAAGTATATAAATGCTATTCTTTAATAATTGGGTTTTCAATGTATTTTTATTTTTTTTATCCTTTTTTTTTAATTTATTTTTTTTCTTTCGTTTTTTTTTATTTATTTATTTTTTTCTTTTTTTCTTTTTTGTTTTTTTTGCCTTTATTTATTCTATTTATTTTAACTATTTTTTTTCTTTCTTTATACTAATCTTTTTTATTTATTTATTTTTATTTTACTATTTTTATTTTTATTTTTTATTTATTATTATTATTATTTTTTTTTAATAATTTAAATTTTTATCTATTCAATTTACAAATTTTATTATTATTATTATTATTATTATTATTTATTTTTTTTTATTTTATTTTATTTTTTTTTTAAATAATTTATTTATTTAAATTTTCAAAAATTATTTACATATGTACCTTTTAATTTTTTTTAAATAATTTAAAAAAAAATTTTTTTTTATTACTATAAAATTATAATGAATTCCTTTTTAATATTTCCAGCATATTATTAATTATCATTATAATTCTATCGATGAACTTTATATATAACTTTTTTTTTTTTTATATTTTTTTAATAATATTATTTTTATTTTTTTATAATAAAATTAAAAATATATCTATAATTTTTATATATAATATATTTTGAAAATTTTATCTCTCTATTTATAAGTCTATTTTGTTTGTAAAATATTGTTAACTATTTTTTTATAATTATTTTAAATTTTTTTTTTTTTTTTTTTAAAAAAAAAATTAATTTAAAATAATTATAAAAAAATAATTTTGAAAAATATATATATTTTTCTAATAATATTTATATATATATACTTTTATTTACAATATATATTAAATTAAATTAGTTAAGGATTAATAAATAAATAAAAAATAAAATAAAATAAATTATGATTTCTTTTTAATAAAATGTACATATATAAATAATTTTTTTTTTTTTTTTTTTTTTTAATTAGTTTGGTATTTCATTTTTTTATTTTGTTTCTATAATTTTTAATTGGCAATATATTTATTTTATATTATTCTTATTTTTTATTATATTTAATTTTTTTTTATTCTATATATATATTTATTTATTATATATTTTATATATATATATTTTTTCTATATATCTCTATATATCTTTTATATATATATATATATCTTCATAGAATAGTATTTAAAAAAAAAAAATTTTTTTTATTTTTTTTAATTTCTTTATTATTTTTTTTTTTTACTTTTTTAATTAAATCCATTAAATGGAACCCAATCGATTTGAAGATTACCCTTGAAACTTTTACCAATTATTTGTCCTTGAATATTTCCATTATTACCTTCTATATCAGCATTTGGTGCAAGAAGTGAACCTTGAACTCTAAAGTTTTGTATTTTAACCTTGCTTGCATTTGAAGCATTCCATAAAATTCTGGAGGCATATTTTTTTAATCCTGAGATATCAAAGTTAGTAAATACAACGTTATCGGAGACAAGATTGAAAATCATGGTCACACCCTCCAAATCAACATTATTTTCATGAACTTGAATATCCCAATATTTACTGAGATCAGTAATCTTAATGACATACATTTTTTGACCTGGGACTAAATCAATGATAAGTTTACCGTTCTCCTCTCTAGCCTTCGTATTTTCTTTCATGGCACCTAACTCTTTGGAGTGAGCGATGATGGATTGCTTTTCTTTTTCAAAATCAATATATGAAGATTTTTTAATAGGATAGTTTTGTCTTTCGAGAGCTTCCTTAATATAACTTGGTAATTTAACTTTGTTTTGATAGGCAACACCACCATTAAGAATTTCACCATTATCATGGAATAAAACATTACCAGCAACAATAGTATAAGGTATATTTTCTTTCGTTTTATCATCTTTATGATAATGTGCAGTTAATTTATTGTGAGTAAATGGATCAAAATTGAAAGCTCCATTATGGAAACCTCCACTAATATCTACCGTACCCTTAGCTGCTAATCTACCTTGAATATCCGAGTTAAAACCAGTGAAATCACCAAAGAAAAAGGCATTGAAAAGATGAGCTATAGTTTTAAAAGAGCATTCATGAGGATAACCATGGAATTGATCATGAGAATGATTATGAGAATGATTATGAGAATGTTCATGAGAATGACCATGAGTTGGAACACTATCAGAAGTCGAAGATTTTGTTGTTATTGTAGTAGTAGTTTCATTTTCTTCCTCAAGTGGATTTTCTTCTTCCTCAATGGTTTCAGAGGTTGTATTTGAAGCAATAGTAGTTGATGAAGAATCTTCTTCAGAAGTAGCGGTTGGAACTGCTTTAGAAGTTGTACTGACAATGGATGTAGAAATATCTTCAATATTAGAAGGAGTTGAAACTGCATCAACTGCAGTAGTTGGAAGTTGTTTAGTCGTTGGAATATTCTTAGTAGTAGTAGTAGTAGTAATAGCGATAATAGAAGTGGCACTTTTATGTTTTTTAGAAGAAGTAATTGGAACTACTTTAGAAGAATTAGATGATTTTCTTTTTTTAGTAACAATGATGGTTTTTCTTTTAATAGTTAAAGTTCTTTTTTTAGTAGAAGATAAAGTACTTTTAATGGTAGATAAAGTTCTCTTAATAGAAGATGAACTTTTTTCAATAGTAGATGAAGTTCTTCTTTTTTCAGTAGTAGATGTGGTTCTTCTTTTAGAAGAAGTAGATGTGGTACTTCTTTTAGAAGTAGTAGATGAAATTCTTCTTTTAGAAGTAGTAGATGTAGTTCTCTTTTTAGTAGTTGTTGTGGTTCTCTTTTTAGTAGTTGTTGTGGTTCTCTTTTTACTAGTAGTTGTAGTTCTCTTTTTACTAGTAGTTGTGGTTCTCTTTTTACTAGTAGTTGTAGTTCTCTTTTTACTAGTAGTTGTGGTTCTCTTTTTAGTAGTTGTTGTGGTTCTCTTTTTACTAGTAGTAGATGAAGATCTTTTTTTAGTAGTATTTATTCTTGTGCTCTTCTTAACTTCTATAACCTCAGCAGAATCAATTATTTCATTTCTATCTTTGGTATTACTTTGATCGACAACAATGGCATTATCCACAATAACATCACCACCACATCTTCCAAATTCAGATTGACAACCGCTTCCACAATATTCTTCAGATTTACCACAATAACCATACTTACTACAACATTGATTATTTGGACAACTACCGTATCCTTTTCCACATTCTTTAGCTGAAGCAAAAGTTAACAGTAATATAGTGACAAAATAATATAAAACATTCTGAATCATTTTTTTTTTCTTCAATTATTACTTTTGTATATAAATATTTATAATTTTAAAATAATTGATAAAATATATTACAAATTACTGTATTGAATTAAAAGAATTTTTGAATAAAGAAAAATAATAATTTAAAAATTATTTACAAAAATAAATTTATTTACAAATTTTAATTTTATTTTTAATTTTTTTTTTATTTATTTATTTTATTTTTATTTTTTCTTTTTTTGTTTTCTGTTTTTTGTTTGTTTATAAAATAAATTATTATTTTATTAATAACTATATTTCTAATAATATAATTTATTAATATTAATAATAATTTATATAAAAATACTTTGATTCAATAAATAATTTTTGGTTTTTGGTTTTATATAAAAAATTTACTAATACTTTTTTTTTTTTTTTTATTTTAAATTTAATATTTTCTTTATTTAATATTTATTTTATTTTTTATTCAAAACTTTTAAAATGAAAAGTGAATTATTATTCTTTATATACTGAAAATAAAGTAAAATAAAAAATTTTTAAAATTAAAAAAAAAAAAGTTTTATTAATAAATTGATATTTCCTTTTTTTATAATTTTATTTTATTTTTTTTTTTTTTACCGTTTTATTAAAAATCTTCTTTTATTAAAAATATTTTATCTCATATTTAAATAAAAATAATTTATCTCATATTTAATTAAAAGTATTTTATCGATAATTTAATTAAAAACGCCATATTATATAGAAATATATAATAAATACAAATAATTATATATACATATATATACATACATTTTTTTTTTATTTATTTATTTATTTATTTAAAACTTTTAAAAATAACGGTTATTTAAATATAAAATAATATATATGCGGCAAGTTAATTTTTCATAATAATAATATATTATCATAATATATATATTATTTTCTTATATTATATTATTATATTAATAATATATTATTTACAATATCTACAATATAATTAATAATTTTTATTTTATATCTATATTTAAATTTTTTTAATTATTTAATATTTTAATTATAATTTCATTTTATTTATTTTTTAATTATTTATAATAAAATTATTCTTTTTTCTATTATTATTCCATTTTAGAATATTATTATTTCATATATATTTAATTATTCATATTTATTATTTAATTATTATATATGATAATAATGAAAAAAAAAAAGAATAAAAAAAAAAATTTTTTTATTCAAATTGAAACTTTTGATTTTGTTTTTATTATTTAAAATTTTTATAGTTATTAAAAATTAATTGCTTTAATTAAATTTAAATTAATTTTGAATAGGTCTGTGTAACCTTTTATTTAATGAATTTAATTAATAAATATAAAATATGAAATAAAACTTAAATAAATATAAAATATAAAATATGAAATAAAAATTAAATAAATATAAAATAAATGATAATAATATAAAATATAAAATATAAAAACAAAAGAAAAATTTTTTTTATGAATTAAACACATAAAAAAAAATTTATGTATTTTTCTATTTATTAAATTTTTTTAAACAATTAATTTCAATATAATATAATATATATATTATAATAAATAATAAATAATATAATAAAATATAATATATAAAATTAAAATTATTAAAATTTAAAATATATTAAATAATAAATTAAAAAAAATAAATTAATTTATATTAATTATATTAATTTTATCAATTACATCCAATAGGAAAATAGAATATTCACATTAACATCATAATAAATAATAAATAAAAATTAAATTTATTAATTATAATTTATTAAATATATTTGCTAATATTTAATAAAATAAATAATAAATAAAATAATAAAATAAAAAATAAAATAAATAGTAGAATATTAAATAAGAAAAGTACAGATTGAATAAAATAATATAAAAATAATATATAAACTTCCTTTTTTTTTAATATTTAACTATTATTTCTGTATTATTCTTATATTATTTTAATAATATTTAAAACTTTTAAAATATTAAAATACTTTTTTTTTTTACTAAACTATTTACGATATTAATTTATACTTTTCGGTTTATTTCAAAAAAAAAAAATTAAAGAAATAAAGAAATTAAAGAAATTAAGAAATAAAAAAAAAAAAAATACAGAAAAATAAAATTAAAAAAAAAAAAAAATAAATGAAATTAAAAGCAATGTTCTTTATACTAATAATTTTGCTGTAGCTGAAGTTGAATTGATTTAAATTAACAAATTTTAAAGTCTTCTTTTCTAATCTATTTTGTAAATATTAATAAATATAAATAAGAAAAATATAAAAATATTTATTCATAATTTTTAATCTATTTTCATAATAAACATTTCTTTTATAAGTATAATTAAATAATACAAAATAATAAAAAATAATACAAAATAAAATAAAATAAAATAAAATAAATAGTAGAAATATGAATATAAAGTACAGATTTAATAAAATAAAATAAAATAAAATAAAATAAAATAAAATAAAATAAAATAAAATAAAATAAAATAAAATAAAATAAAATAAAATAAAATAAAATAAAATAAAATAAAATAAATAGTAGAAATATGAATATAAAGTACAGATTTAATAAAATAAAATAAAATAAAATAAAATAAAATAAAATAAAATAAAATAAAATAAAATAAAATAAAATAAAATAAAATAAAATAAAATAAAATAAAATAAAACAGAATAAAATAAAATAAAATAAAATAAAATAAAATAAAATAAAAATAAAATAAAATAAATAGTAGGAATATAAATATAAACTACAGATTGAATAAAATAAAATAAAATAAAATAAAATAAATTAATATGAAATAAAATAAAATAAAATAAATATTTATTATTAAATATTTATGAATCATCTTTCATCCTCATCATCACTCTTACCTTTAAAGTCATTTAAAAATATCAATTTCTTTTAATTTACTAAAACAATTAAAGAGAATATTCATAATTATTAATTATAATTTCATATTATTTATTTTTTAATTATTTTTAATAAAAATTATTATTCCTCTTTCTATTATTATTCCAGTTTAGAATATTATTATTAATGATTATATTTTATTTATTATTCATATATATTTAATTATTTATATATTTAATTATTCATATATTTATTTATTCATATATTTATTTATTCATATATTTATTTATTCATATATTTATTTATTTATATATTTATTTATTCATATATTTATTTATTCATATATTTATTTATTTATATATTTATTTATTCATATATTTAATTATAATGATAATGAAAAAAAAAAAAGGAATAAAAAAAATTTTTTTTATTTAAATTGAAACTCTTGATTTTGTTTTTATTAAAAAATTAATTGCTTTAATTAAATTTAAATTAATTTTGAATAGGTCTGTGTAACCTTATATTTAATGAATTTAATTAATAAATATAAAATATGAAATAAATATAATATAAAATATAAAATATAAAATATGAAATAAAAATTAAATATAAAATAAATATAAAATATAAAATAAATATTAAAAATTAAATAAATATAAAATAAATGATAATAATATAAAATATAAAATATAAAACAAAAAAAATTTTTTTTTATTTATGAATTAAACACAAAAAAAAAAAATTATTTATTATTAATTGTTAGATTATGTTTATATGAATTTATTTAATTTAATTAAAAGAATTCAAATTAAACATATATGAAATGAAGTTACATATAATTATTTATCATGTGATACATATGTTTTACATATTTTTATGAATTTTTAATACGTGTACGTGATTTAAAAATATTTACATAAATTTATGATATTAACATAAATAATGTTAATTTAATATAGAATTATAATTCTTTTTGTTTTTTTTGGATTCTTTTTTTCAAATTCATTATTTCTTTTAGTAGACGGATTAAAGTTGTATTGATTTAAACTTTTTCTTTTTGATATCAATTGAAGAGTCAAAGCTATGTCTTCTCTTTTCTTTTAGGGCTAATTTCTTTTCACAATGAAATTTATTTTGAGGTGTAACCTTGAATTTTATTAAATTTCTATCTAATAATGTCCTCCGACGGCTTCTTCAAAATTAAAATCATTATCAATTCTGATTTGATTTTTGGCAATGTCATTTTCATTATCAGGGGGAGTTTTCAAATTCAAAATATTCAAAATCAAAATTATTGAGGATACCATGATTATCGATATTTTGATTTTTTATCGGAATTTACAATCTGAACATTATCAGGCCATTCTGAAGGTTCTTGAGGAATATTATTGTTTTCAGGAACTAAGAATAAGTCTAGGGTTGTCAGAGTCATTAGTAAATATTAGTGTATCAGTGGTATATGATTTCCAAGTAATTGTTTCCATTGGTAAAGTTAAATTAGCATGGGAATCTTCATCAAAAATGGCTTCTCTTACTTAATGAAGACTAAAATTATTGTAATCCTTAATAATGTAACAATGTGAACTAAAATTGAATCCTAAAAATATACCTTTTTTACCATTTGGTATCAACTTATTTTTTCATTGGGAAGAAATCTATATAATGGGCAATGCATCCAAAAGTTTTAAAATATTTAATATTAATTTTTTTATTATAAAATAGTTCATTAGAAATATTATTTGATTTACCTTTATGAGGAGTATTATTATAAAAGAAATTAGCATAAATAGCTTCGAAATTCCAAAATATTATGTCTAACATACTCCAACAAAGTAGAGTTTTAATACAATTTTCCAGTGTATAACTAAAACGTTCAGCCTTGCAGTTATTCTGCGGATTGTAAGGAGGTGAGTAGATCTTTTTTTTTTTTTTATATGATGATTAGCACAGTAATTTTCAATTTTTTCTGTGTTTGAATTCCCTACCATTATCAATTTTAAAGAATTTAATTTTATCATAACCTTGGTTGTGAATATACTTGAGAAATTGAATTGTAATTTTCGATTTTCTTTCTATTGGGAAAATCCATAATTTTCTTGTAAATTCATCAAGAAATGTAGGAATGAATCTTTTTCCTGTTAATTGATTTATCTAAGGGGCCAATTAAAATCAGAATGAAAAGTTTCCAAAATTCTAGAGGCTGTAGGAGGAATTCCATTGTGTGGTCTTCTTTTGAGTTTCGCTATTTTACAGTCTATACATTTAACGTCCTTAATAATATGTAATTAAAGATGCTTTGAACGATCATCATGATAATAGTGACCTAATCGGTGATGTCAAAGGTTTAAGCTTTTATCGTTAATACCAGATTTCTTTGTTCTTAGTTAGAAAATTAATAGAATATTTTAATTCTATAATAGGTATAACTGTACTGTTCAAAAACGACTAATTAAAAGCTATATCTTGTTATTCTTTTAAATTTCCTAACAATGAAAAGAAGTATTCAGCATTTGACAAAGAACTACTAACTATTATCTAATCGCTCGAACAAAAAGCTAATTATTTATGTAATACACTAATTCAAATATATATAATTAATGATAACAAATCTTCTGTACATATTTTAGAAGGAAGTATTTCAAAAATCGAATATAATCAAAGATCACATTACATAGAAAGATTACAACCATTTAACGTAAAACTATATCATTTTTCCGAAAGAAAAAAATAATTTTCAAATAAATGATCTGTAAATAAAATTATTTGATAAAGGATTAACGTTAAAAAAAAAAAACAGAGAAGGTTTTTAACTAAATTTAAATAATAAAAAATAATTAAAAAATTGTTCAATCATTATTTATTAAAATCAACACAATTTATTAATTATAATCTCAATTAAAAAGGTTGGGTAAATTAATGTAAAAATTAATTAGGAGAAACTCTTTGGAAAACCTGAATTTAAGCAGTCATTTCAGTTGAAAAATGTTTTAAATTTTTATATAAGAGTAAGTATTATGTTGTCAATAAATGATAATCTTTTCATTTTAAAATAAATATAATCTTATTAATGTCTATATATTGTAAAAATATTAAAAATATTTTTAATACGTTAAATAATAAAATTTCGTACAATTAAATTATTTAATGTTAATGAAATTTTTCTGCCATGTTGGTCCAGTCGGTTAGGACGATACAGGTCACTGTAGAGGGCGGGGTTCGAATCCTCGGCATGGCACCAAATAATCGGATGAGGTTTCTATCCTGGGATATCATGAGACCACACGTGATGTCCATAAGGCTTTCCCTCAAATGATTATTTCACCCATCCCTGATACTACGCTTTGAATTGAAGCATAGACCTTGATGATTGTAAAATTTCCAATCGCCAATGATTACACCCACTAGGGAGGAGTTAATGGTTCCGTTCTGATGCTCGTGGTCATTAGAGATATATGTAGGAACGTTAGGAATGCATCTCCGGGCAGTGTGTAACGACGATTGAGAGCGGCGAAGCTGATACAGTATGCCAATAACTCATCACCTTACAGTTAATTAATAACTGTATGGCCATATGGGAGATGGGTACCCATATGTGCAAGTCTATGTTTTTTTTTTTTTTTGAAATTTTTCTAAATTAGAGTATAAAGTAATTTCATAAAAATTTTAATTTCTTTTACTTTATTATTTAAATAATTTAGCAGATTTTTTTTTTTTTTTTTTTTTTTTTTTTTTAATTAAGTTTGTTTAATTTAATTTTAAATAGTATAATAAATATTTAGTTTAGTTTAAAAGGTTAAAATTAATAATGTCATACATAATTTTTTTTTCATAATTTTTCAAATATACAATATAATAAATAAATACTAATTCAAAAAAGAGTAGCTATATCTTTTATTTTAATATTAAGTAAAAACGGTGAAATTATTAGTTAATAAATTAATAAATATAAAATAATAAATTTTTAGTTAGGGTTAAATATAAAAATTATAAAAAAAAAAGTATAAATATGTATATAAATATCTATAATTAATTAAAGATACATAGAAAATTTTAAATCATAATAATAAATAACTATTAAGTTTTTCTATAGTATTTTGTTATATTTTTATAAATAATTAATAAATTGAATAAATATAAAAATAATTATGTAAATGTAATATTATACTATTAAAAATAATAAATATTAGATAGAAAAAAAATAAAATAATATTAATAAAAAATTATAAAACTAATAATAATAAATATTAAAAATAAAATAAAAAATATTATTATATGTATATAAAATTTTTTATTTATTATTATTATTTTTTATAAAATATTTTAAAATATTTTAAATACTCATTTATATAAATATTGATTATTACATATAAAATATATTTGTTAAAAAATTTTTTAATTTTTTTCTGTGAATAATTAAATGTATAATTGTAAAACACAAAAATTATAAGAGACACTACATTTTTATATTTATAATAATTTTTATTTTAAAAGTTTTTTTTTTTTTTTTTTTTATTAATGGTATATAAAGCATATTTTTTCAATTTTTCATATTTCATTAATTTATAGGATTAAAAATAAAATATAATTGGTTGATTATAGAGTAATATATTAATACATTATGACTTGATTTTTTACACTTTAATTAATTTATAGAAAAATTTACAAACATGGACGTTACAATTAATATTTTAAAAAATTATTTCAATGTCCAATTAAATTTAATTTTATAAAATTAGTAGTTTTCTTATAATGACTTTCAATTTTCATTTACTTTTACTCTTTTTTAAAACTATAAATAAAAAAGTTTTATATATATATATTTTAATTTTTTTTTAATCTTTAATTTCATCCTTTTTTTTTTTTTTTTTTTTTGAAAAAGTGTAATTAGTCCAATATGTTTCCTTTTAAATTACCCAAAAATATTTTAATAGATCAATTAATACAAGAAAATATCGAAGAGTTTGAATTTTCTGGGTAAAAATATAAAGTTTTTTATTTTGAATATATTTATTTATTAATTATAATTAAAATTGTTAAGATTCTTAAAATTGTATTATTAAATATGTACTAATTACTGAAATGTTAGTAAAATATTACATGAATAGTAGTAATTGTTTCAGTATTAATAATTTGTTAAATAAAAAAATAATACAAAAATAATGTTTTCATTATTAATTCAAAAAATATATATATATATAAATAAAAAATAAAAATAAAAAATAAAAATAAAAATTTCAAAATAAATTTATTAATTGTAAATTTAATTTAAATTATTTTTATTTTAGAAACCAAAACTTGGTTAGTCAATTGTTATCTAAATTAAAAAAATGTAAACTAAATCAAGCGAAAGCAATTATTAATAATAATTTATCTTATTTAAGTTTAATTAAAAGTGATTTTTCTGTCATTTCAAGAGGAATTAAAAAAAATTACTTTAATAATGAGGTTTTAGACTATTTACTTAGTATATATCTAAAAAAACATTTTTTCATGGAAAATTATACAAGCTTTTTAATTCAACTAATAAAAGATTCAAAATATAAGCAATTTGAAATTTTTTTAGAGCATAATTTTAGTATTAATAGTACAATGTATTTTGAAAAGGATGAATATAATATTTTATTTTATGAAATTCATTTTGAACCAAACGAAAATGTAGCGATAAAAAACGTTAAATATTTGTTAAACCATGGAATTAATGTGAATGCTGTATTAAATTTTGATATTGAATATACTCATTTTAGTGATTTAAATCAGGAATCAAATCGTATTATTGATTCTTTAATATGTACTACCTTTATAAATAAAAGTGAATTTTCCTTTAGAGTACTCTCTGAAATAATTAAATTTTATTCTAATAAAAATAAAATGGATGATACTGTTTTGGAATTGGATAATTTAAATCAAAAGACCTTTAAAACTTTGGCTCTCTATGATATCAATTTAAAAGTTTTAAAACTTATTATTAAATATTACGGTATTAATAATTTTTTTGAATCCCTATTTTATAGAAACTTAAAGATGGCTTCTTTATACACTGGTCATCATAATGTTTTAAATAAATTACAAATTGAATATCAACCTCCAAAGATTTCTTTAACTGCTACTGGTAGCGATGATAATCATGAACAGAGTAGAAATAAAAATGATAATGATACAAATGATTATAATAGTATTAAGGAAAAATTATTTAATGAAATAAAAAATATGAACTTTGAAAATATATGGAGAATTCTAGATGATAACCCCACCATGATTAATGTTAAAAATTTGGAAAATAAAACACCATTAATGTATGTTGCTGAATATTGTCTGAATCAAACAGATATTATTAATCTTTTAATTCGGTACAATCCTGATAAAAATATTACTGACAAAAATGGAGCTACTGCTCTTCATATTGCTTGTCAATTCAATAATTTAGAAGCAGTGAAACAATTAATAACAAAGAAAAATATTAATTTATTAGATAAAGATGGCTGTACCCCATTAATGATGGCCTTAAAAAATCAAAATTTTGAATGTGCAATCTCCTTACTGTCAAACAAAATTTCTGCATGTAATACTACTGTGTCGAATAAAGAAAATGAAACACCGCTACAATATTTCATAAATAATAAATTGGATAATAAGTCTTTATTCAAACTTCTGATATCAACATGTAATAATAATGAAAATTATATATATTATATGTTACGAAAAAATATTGAAAATGAATTTTATTTTGATATCCTAATTGAAAATGAAACAACTCTTGCTTTAAATCAATTTAAGCCCAATAAATTAATTAATAATATTGTATCAAATAAGTCATTCAATCGGTCAATACTTAAAAATGGATTTTATCTTTTGGAGAAAAACAAAAAAATATTTATTCAAAATCCTCTTATTTTTTCAATTAAAAACAAATTCATTGATTTCACAAAAAGTCTTCTAGATAATTGGGATGATGATTACAGAGATATTAATGAATTAGACAATCAGAAAAAGTCTTACTTACATTATGCCATTGATACTGAAGATGATGAATATCTTCAAGCATTATTGGAATATCCATCGGTAAATATAGAATCAAGTCATGACATTTCAGAAATACCTTTAGCGTATGCTCTAAAATTAAAGAAATGCAGTAAAGTTAAATTACTACTATTGAAATATATTGAGAAATATGAAAAAGAAGATAAGGAAAAAGAAAAATTTAAATTATTATTAGAAAATAATTGCTTAAATATTTATGAAGATTTATTAAACAATAATAAAAAAAATAATATTGACTATATTATTATTAAAAAAACGATTTTACAGAATGAATCCACAAATCTATTAAATCCATTAAATCCATTAAATCTTGATAATAAAAATAATAATGAATTCAATCCTGTTATGAATGATAAAGATTCTGATAAGATTAATAATATAGATAGCTCGATTGACCTCAATCATTCCAAAATTACAAATAATAATGATAAAGATATAAATAATGCTATTAATAATGATAAAGGTATAAATAATGATATTAATAATGATAATAATAATAATAAGAAGAAAAAGAATAAAAAAAATAAGAATAAAAGCAAGAATTGTAACATAATAAATAATAGTATTAACACTAATAATAATTATGGTAATAATGATAATAATGCTAAAACTAATGGTGAAAATAATTACAATAATAATGAGTATTCCTTTAATAATACAAAAAATGAAAATAAAAGAGACATTAATAACCAAAATAGTAATATAAATTGTAACGATAATAATAAAAATAGTAATGATAAAGAGAATACCTTAATGAATGAAAAATGTAATATTCAAGTGGAGGAAACGAAAAATTCTTCTGAAACGAGTGATTTATCATATGAAATGCCTGAAAATTCTGTTGAAATGATAAATACTGAAAAAGATAGTGATATTAAAGATATTAATGAGTATAACGAAATTCATTATGCTTGTCTGAATGAAAATGAAGAAATAATAAATATTCTTATTAAAGATTTTCAGTATAACGTCAATGAACCATGTAATGATGGTTCAACCCCTCTTTTACTTTCCTTAAAGCATGGAAAATATAAATCCGCTGAAATTTTATTAGAAAATAATGCGGATATATCCATTCCAGATAAAAACGGGGAAACACCATTATCTTATTTAATAAAACATCCATCACCCCAAAACAATGAAATATTAAATCTTCTTTTATCGAAAGTAACAAATTATCAAACGAATAATGGTCTCGATCTTGAAGCCATAATAAAATATTTTATTGACAATAATAATACTGAAAGTCTTAAAGTCTTTATTTCCAAATCAAAAAAATTTATCAATAACACCAATAACGATAATGATACACCATTATTATATGCCATAAAAAGGAATCCTAACAATTTAGAATTGATTGAAATTCTTCTTTCAAATGGTGCGGACGTTAACCATGCTAATAATACTAATAAAAATCCTTTAATTTATGCTATTGAACAAAAGAATATAAATCTTATTGAACTTTTAAAGAAATATCATGCTGATATTAACTACAAATTAAGAAATGGTACTACCCCATTGAAAATATCTATAAAAATGAATAATACTGATATATTTAAGAAATTAATAGAAAAAAAAATAAGTTAAATATTTAAAAAAAAATATTAATATAGATAGTTAATAATTGAATAAATTATTCTAATATTTTTAATAGAAATATTAAAAATAAAATTCAATTGAATAATTCATTGAATAATTTAAATATCTATTAATTTTTTTATTTATAATTTATTGTATTGATTTAATCTAATTATCAAATTAAATATTAAAAAATAAAATATTATAAAATATTTTAATAACTTATTAGAAGGAAGAATAATGTTATTTTTTTTTTATTTTTTTTTTTTTTCTAATTTTTTTTATAAATGTACATGATATTAATTTTAATATAAATATTATATATTAAATTTAACAAATTGAAATCAATAAATAAAAAGATAAATATATTTATTTCTTTAAAAAATAAAATTCAGATAGTAGAGAGTTAATTTTAAATATTTTTTATTGCAATAATTAAAATTTTAAATCCATATATTTCAATTGCATAAGTTTAAACCATTGAATAAATAATATCATGAGCATCAATATGTGAATATCTATACTATTAATAAAATTAATAAATATAAATGTTATTAATCAAAATGATAGGTTAAACATTGTATTTTATTTTAATTTTTTTTTTTTTTTTTTTTTTTTTTTTTTTTTTTTTTTTTTTTTTTGTTTGTTTGTGTGTGTCTTATTTAGTTAATTTTTATTTTATTATTTATTAATTATAATTTGTTTCCACAAAACTCATTTCAAGATTTATTTAAATGACAAATCTTTGATACGGAGAAATGATTTTTAATATTGAGAGCTATTAGTTTTTCCAATATAAAAATTTTGTTTTATGCCTTCATACGTATTTAACATATAAATATAATTCATATAATTACTACATTCAATATCAGGATTGTAAACCATATAAAGATAAATATTAACAGGTTAACAGACCTCTTTACTTTCATGAAAAATGTCATGAGAACTGATTCTTCTTATTCTCTCAATAGTTTTTTTAAATTTTTCGAAATTTCAGTGTTAAAATTAACTTGGAATTGACTAAAAGATTACATTAATGTGTATATTTACCAGTGTTCAGACCACTTTTCTTTATGATAGAAACTGATAATTGATGAGTAGAACATTATTAATATAATATTTCACTAAATGCATTAGTTTTCAATCAATATTAATAACGATTTTATTTTAATCATTGATACCTCGTAGCATACCGAATCCAGTAGGGGTTATTTCAGTTGAAAAGTATTTTAAGTTTTTAGGTAAGAGCAACTATTATGTTGTTAATAAATGATATCTAAACATTTTAAAATAAATATAATTTTATTAATATTTATATATTGTAAAAAAGAATTTAAATACTATTTAACTATTTAACGTATTAAAAATATTTTTAATGCGTTAAATAATTAAATTTTGTAAAATTAAATTATATAATGTAAATAAAATTTTTCTAAATGAAAATAAGTATAGAGTAATTTCATAAAAAATTTAAATTCTTTTTCTTTATTACTTAAATAATTTAACAGATTTAGTTTTTTTTTTTTTTTGCAAAGTTAGTTTAATTTATATTTAGCTTAGTTAAAATGGTTAAAATTAATTTGAATAATTTATAAATCTTTGAATGAATTAATAATAGTATAATAGCACTATTAATAAATAAATAATTAATAAATAAATAAATAATAAATCAGACATAATTCAAATGCTTCATAAACTAAATGAATTAAAAAATTAAAAGAATTAATTTTTGTTTATTTTCGGATATTAAATAATTATAAATAAAATTAGTTTAGTTAATAAATAAATAATTAATTAATTAAATAATTATAATAATATTATACAATAATTTATTTTAATAATCTTTTCAAAAATATAATATAATAAATAAATACCAATTCAAAAAAAAAATAGACATATTTTATTTTACTATTAAGTAAAAACGGGAGAACGTATATTTAATAAATTAATAAAAATAAAATAAGAAATTTTTAATTAAGGTTAAATATAAAAATTACAAAAAAAAAAAAAAAAGTATAAATATATATATAAATATTTATAATTAATTAAAGATGGAAATGTGAAATAATCATAAAGAAAAAAAATATATAACTAACTTTCTAATTAACTAACTAACTAAATAAATAGACTATTTTAATTATCATTAATTCAAAAATTATTGGTTTTAAATGAAATTTTTAAATAATTGGACATAGAAAATTTTAAATCGTAGTAACAAATAATGATAAAGTTTTTTTTTATAATTTTTTTTTGTTAAATTTTTTTAAATAATTAATATATTGAATAAATCATTATTTAAACATAAAAATTATGTAAATATAATATTATATTATTAATAATAATAAATATTAAATAAAAAAAAAAATAAAAAAATAAAAAATATTATTAAAAAATTATAAAATAAATAATAATAAATATTAAAAAATAAATAAAAAAAAAAAAAGAAAAAAAAAAAAGATTATAATATGTATATAAATTTTATTATTATTATTATTATAAAATATTTTAATATTTTAATTATTCATTTATATAAATATATTTATTTTTACATATAAAAAATATATTTGCAAAAAAAAATTTTTATATTTTTTCTTGTGAAAAATTAAATGTATTATTAATGTATGGATAATTCATTATTATTAAAAAAGAAAAAAAAAAAAATTATTTTTAAAATATTTTTTTTTAAAAAAAACTTTAATTAATATAAAATACATGGACATAATAATTAATATTTTCAAAATTAATTGAATGTCCAATTAAATTGATTTTTTATAAAAAAAATTTTCATTTTTTTTTCAATTTTCATTTACTTTTACTCTTTTTTTTTTTTTTTTTTTTTTTTTTTTTTTTTTTTTTTTTTTTTTTTTTTTTTTTTTTTTTATTTATTGTTCTTATTTTCTTAAAACTATAAAAAAAAAATAAGTTTTATATATATATATATATTTTAATTTTTTAATTGTATCAATGTAATTAGTCAAACATGTTTCCTTCGACAATACCGAAAAATACTTTAATGGATCAATTAATACAAGAAAATATCAAAGAGTTAGAATCTTTTGGGTAAAAAAATATAATTTTTTTTTTTTTATATTTATTTCAAATATTTTAATAGAATAATTATTATTAAAACTGTAAAGATTTTTAAAATCGTATTATAAAATATATACTAATAACTGAAATGTTTGTAATATATTACATGAATAGTAGTAATTATTTCAGTATTAATAATTTGATAAATAAAAAAAATAATACAAAAATAAAAATTTCATTATTAATTCAAAAAAAAAAAAAAAAAAAAAAAAAAACATATAAACAAAAAATAAAAATAAAAATTTCAAAATAAATTTATTAATTGTAAATTTAATTTTCAATTACTTTTTTTTTTAGAGACCAAGATTTGGTTAGTCAATTGTTATATAAATTAAAAAAATGTAAATTAAATCAAGCGAAAACAATTATTAAAGATAATTTATCTTATTTAAATTTAATTAAAAGTGATTTTTCTGTCATTTCAAGAGGAATTAACAAAGATTACTTTAATAATGAGGTTTTAGACTACTTACTTAGTCTATATCAAAAAACCCCCTTTTTCATGGAAAATTATGCAAGCTTTTTAATTCAACTAATAAAAGATTCAAAATATAAGCAATTTGAAATTTTTTTAAAGCATAATTTTAGTATTAATAGTACTATGTATTTTGAAAATAATGAATATAATATTTTGCTTTATGAAATTCATTTTGAACCAGACGAAAATGTAGCGATAAAAAACGTTAAATATTTGTTAAACCATGGAATTAATGTGAATGCTACATTAAATTATGATATTGAATATACTCATTTTAAAGATTTAAATCAGGAATCAAATCGTATTATTGATTTCTTAATAAGAACCTTCTTTAGAAATAACAGAGAATTTTCCTTTAGAGTACTCTCTGAAATAATTAATTTTTATTCTAATAAAAATAAAAAGGATGCTATTGTTTTGGAATTGGATAATTTAAATCAAACGACCTTTAGAACTTTATCTCTCTATGATATCAATTTAAAAGTTTTAAAACTTATTATTAAATACTATGGTATTAATAATTTTTTTAAATCCTTATTTTATAGAAATTTAAAGGAGGCTTCTTTATATACTAATCATCATAATATCATCCACAAAATACAAATTGAATATCAACCTCCAAAGATTTCTTTAACTGCTACCGGTAGCGATGATAGTCTTGAACAGAGTAGAAATGAAAAGGATAATGATATTGATAAATATAATAGTATTAAGAAAAAATTATTTAATGAAATAAAAAATATGCACTTTGAAAGTATTATGAGAATTTTAGATAATAACCCCACCATGATTAATGTTAAAAATTTGGAAAATAAAACACCATTAATGTATGTTGCTGAATATTGTCTGAATCAAACAGATATTATTAATCTTTTAATTCATTACTGTCCAGATAAAAATATTACTGACAAAAATGGAGCTACTGCTCTTCATATTGCTTGTCAATTCAATAATTTAGAAGCAGTGAAACAATTAATAACAAAGAAAAATATTAATTTATTAGATAAAGATAGCTGTACCCCATTAATGATAGCCTTAAAAAATCAAAATTTTGAATGTGCAATCTCCTTACTGTCAAACAAAATTTCTGCATGTAATACTACTGTGTCGAATAAAGAAAATGAAACACCGCTACAATATTTCATAAATAATAAATTGGATAATAAGTCTTTATTCAAACTTCTGATATCAACTTGCAATAATAATGAAAATTATATAGATTATATGTTACGAAAAAATATTGAAAATGAATTTTATTTTGATATCTTAATTGAAAATGAAACAACCCTTTCTTTAAAGCAATTTAAACCCAATCAATTAATTAATAATATTGTATCAAATAAATCATTCCATCGGTCAATACTTAAAAATGGATTTTATCTTTTGGAGAAAAACAAAAAAATATTTATTCAAAATCCTCTTATTTTTTCAATCAAGAACAAGTTAATTGATTTCACAAAAAGTCTTCTAGATAATTGGGATGATGATTACAGAGATATTAATGAATTAGACGATCAAGAAAAGTCTTGCTTACATTATGCCATTGATACTGAAGATGATGAATATCTTCAAGCATTATTGGAATATCCATCGGTAAATATAGAATCAAATCATGACATTTCAGAAATACCTTTAGCTTATGCTATAAAATTAAAGAAATGCACTAAAGTTAAATTACTACTATTGAAATATATTGAGAAATATGAAAAAGAAGATAAGGAAAAAGAAAAATTTAAATTATTATTAGAAAATAATTGCTTAAATATATATGAAGATTTATTAAACAATAATGAAAAAAATAATATTGACTATAATCTTATTAAAAAAACGATTTTACAGAATGAATCCACAAATCCATTAAATCCATTAAATCCATTAAATCTTGATAATAAAAATAATAATGAATTCAATCCTGTTATGAATGATAAAGATTCTGATAAGATTAATAATATAGATAGTTCGATTAACCTCAATCATTCCAAAAATACAAATAATAATGATAAAGATATAAATAATGCTATTAATAATGATAAAGGTATAAATAATACTATTAATAATAATAACAATAATAATAATAAAAAGAAAAAGAATAAAAAAAATAAGAAGAATAAAAGTAAGAATAATAGCGTAATAAATAATAGTATTAGTACTAATAATAATTATGGTGATAATGATAACAATACTAAAAATAGTGGTAAAAATAATCACAGTGAAAACGAGTATTCCTTTAATAATGCAAAAAATGAAAATAAAAGAGACATTAATAACCAAAATAGTAATATAAATTGTAACGAAAATAATGAAAATAGTAATGATAAAGACAATACCTTAATGAATGAAAAATGTAATATTCAAGTGGAGGAAACGAAAAATTCTTCTGAAACGAGTGATTTAACATATGAAATATCTGAAAATTCTGTTGAAATGATAAATACTGAAAAAGAAAGTGATAATAAAGATATTGATGAGTATAACGAAATTCATTATGCTTGTCTGAATGAAAATGAAGAAATAATAAATATTCTTATTAAAGATTTTCAGTATAACGTCAATGAACCATGTAATGATGGTTCAACCCCTCTTTTACTTTCCTTAAAGCATGGAAAATATAAATCCGCTGAAATTTTATTAGAAAATAATGCGGATATATCCATTCCAGATAAAAACGGGGAAACACCATTATCTTATTTAATAAAACATCCATCACCCCAAAACAATGAAATAATAAATCTTCTTTTATCGAAAGTAACAAATTATCAAACGAATAATGGTCTCGATCCTGAAGCCATAATAAAATATTTAATTGACAATAATAATACTGAAAGTCTTAAAGCCTTTATTTCCAAATCAAAAAAATTTATCAATAACACCAATAACGATAATGATACACCATTATTATATGCCATAAAAAGGAATCCTAACAATTTAGAATTGATTGAAATTCTTCTTTCAAATGGTGCGGACGTTAACCATGCTAATAATACTAATAAAAATCCTTTAATTTATGCTATTGAACAAACGAATATAAATCTTATTGAACTTTTAAAGAAATATCATGCTGATATTAACTACAAATTAAGAAATGGTACTACCCCATTGAAATTATCTTTAAGTATGAATAATACTACTATAATTAAGAAATTATTAGAAAAAAAATAAGTTAAATATTTAAAAAAAAATATTAATATAGATAGTTAATAATTGAATAAATTATTCTAGTGTTTGTAATAGAAATATTAAAAAAAATAAATAAATAAATATTAAAAAAAAAAAAATATTAATAAAAATAATTAATAATAAAAAAAAAATTATAAAAATAAATATTTTTTTTTTAAAGTTTTTCATTTTTTAAAAAATTATAAAAATAAACTTTTTTTTTTAAAGTAATTCCTTTTTTAAAAAATTATAAAAATAAATCTTTTTTATTTAAAGTAATTCATTTTTTAAAAAATTATAAAATTAAATCATTCTATTATACATCTTTTATTTTTTATAATTTTTAAATTTTCATAAATTTATAATATGTAAACATTAATGACGAATTATTATTTTTATTTTTTTTTTTGATTTAACATCTGCTCTGTTTTCTAATAAGTAATTTATTATTTCTATTGGTACAAAATAGCAAACAGTAATTAAAGATGTAACTTCAAAATCATAAATTTATTTTTTTTTTTTTTTATAATTATTGTATTATAATTTAAAATAAATTTATCAATTAACATAATTTCTAATAAATTATATTAATAGTTGTAAATACTAATTATATCTTAATTTTTTAGAATTTTTCATTAATTAATTATGAAGAAAAATATATAAAAAGACAAATTATATATGTATTATTTTAGTTAATAAAAAAATTTATTAAAGATATTAATAATTGATACAATGATTTTTTTTTTTTTTGATTATTATTATTATTATTATTATTATTGTTATTTTGTTTAAAATAAAAATAAAAATATTATTAATAGTATTTAAAAGAAAAAATAACTATAAATATTTTCTAATAATTAGAGAAATAGGACATTATAAAAAGGGTTTTCTATTTATTAATTTTTATATTAGTTATATTTAAAGAATAATAATATATAACCAAACCATATTAATATTTTTGGCTATTTAATTTATTCTTTATACCAGAATATGTGAGATACCTTTTTATATTCTATTATAAAAAATTTTAATAATATTATATAAAATAATTTATTATTACAATAATTTGCATTTTTTTATATAATTTAAAATATTATATATTCTTGGATAAGAATTATTATTGATTATATTAATATTAATACTAAATTTGATAAGTAACTAATTAATTAAAATAATAATACAAATAATAAATATATTATTACATATTTTTTATGTATTATTATTATTATTATTATTATTATTAATATTATTATTATTATTATTATTATTATTATTATTATTAATATTATTATTATTATTTATTATTTATTATTTATTTTAAATACATCCAGAGAATGGAACCCAATCTATTTGAAGATTACCAGTAAAATTATTACCAATAATTTGTCCTTGAATATTTCCATTGTATCCTTCAATATCTGCATTTGGAGCAAGAAGAGAGCCTTGAATTCTGAAATTTTGAATAATAACCTTCTTGGCATTTGGAACATTCCAAAGAATTCGAGTGGCATACTTATTTAATGAGGAGATATCAAAGTTTGTGAATTTCACCACTTCAGAAAGAAGATTAAAAATAATTGTCACTTCACTAATTTTAACCCCATTTTCATTAATCTTGATATTATGATATTGATTAAGATTTTCAATCTTAATAACATATAATTTTTGGTTAGGAATTAAGTCAATAATAAGAATGCCAGATTCATTCATGACTTTTGTATTGTCTGTCGTAAGAGCTAACTTTTTAGAAAGGGTAGTCACCGTCCTCTTAGCTTCTTCAAAATTAATAATAGTTTTCTTTTCAATGGAACATTGATATTTTTCAATTGCTTCCTTGATGTAATTTGGAAGTTCAATACTCGTTTGATAAGCAATACCTCCATTTAGAATTTCACCTCCATCACGATAGTTCAAGGTACCTGCAATAACAGAATATTTAATATCACCATTCATTGTTGCGCTGGTACAACTATATTCACTTTTGACATTATGTTCCACTGGGTTATAGACGAAAGCACCAATTTGATAACCACCACTGATATTAGCTGTACCCTTAACAGCTAATCTACCTTGAACATCAGAACTGTAACCATTGAAGTTATGGAAGAAGAAAGCATTAAATTTTTGAATAATACCAAAGATTTCCGTTGAACATTTAGTACCTGAACCATTCTTAGATTTTCCTTTTTTAATTTTAGAAACTGTAGAAACCGTAGATTTAGCTTTTCCATTTTTGGTACTTTTGGATTTAGCTGTAATCGTAGATTGAGTAGTTGTAGGCTTAGTTTTGGTAGATTTAGAAGTAGAAATTTTGGAAGTGCTGGTAGATTTAATTGTAGTTAGCTTAGTAGTTTTATAGATAGTATAAGTAGATTTAATTGTTTTAGAAGTGGTGTGTTTTATTGTTGCTGACTTTGAAATAGATGACATTAAGGTAGCTTTAGTTTTTGTTTTGGTGGATTTGATAGAAGTCGTTCTGGTTTCTGTAATCATTAATTTAGTAATAGTAGTAGAGGATTTTTTAGAAGTAGTAGAAGGTTTTTTAGAAGTAATAGATGATTTTTTAGAAGTAGTTGATGATTTTTTAGAAGTAGTAGAAGTTTTTTTAGAAGTAGTAGAAGGTTTTTTAGAAGTAGTAGAAGGTTTTTTAGAAGTAGTAGAAGGTTTTTTAGAAGTAGTAGAGGTTTTTTTAGAAGTAATAGAGGATTTTATAGAAGTAGTAATTTTTGGTACTTCAATTTCTTCTTCGCTATCAGAGTCATCATTAAGTTTGGGCATTTTAAGAATCTCTTCATTTTCGTCGTCACTCTCTTCTTCATCTTCAATTTTTTCAATGGGTTCTTCTGCATCACTCTCTTCCCCGATTGAAGTTTTATGAGTAAAAGAAATATCCTCTTCTTCGTCATCTGAGACTTGAGTACTTAAATCATTGGCAGGAATGGAGTTCAATTGGGAATGACAAATTCCAAATTCAGATTGACAACCGTCACCGCAATACTCTTCGGTTTTACCGCAGTAACCATATTTACTGCAGCAAAAGCCATCCATACAGCGACCATAACCTTTACCACAATTTTTAGCCAAAGCTATCAGAGCAGAGAACATAGATAGTAATAAAATATGTAAAATTCTTTTCATCCTCTTCTATATATGTTAGATATATATAAATTTAAAATTAGAAAATAATTTTTTTTTTAAAAAAATATATATATATGTATAAATATATAATTCTTTAAGTCTATATTATAATAATACAAATTTTAAAAACTCTATAAATATATTTTTTATTAAGATTTTATAAAATTATAATTAAATTTAAATTAAATAAAAAAAAATAATAATAATAAAATAAGCAAAGTAATTTAATATTTGACTTAAAATATTTTTAATAATTAAAGAAATGATTTAGATTATTATTATTATTTTTGTTGTTATAACAATAACTTTTTTTTTTTTTTTTTTTTAATGAAAATTTGAACTCTTTATATACTTTTCATTCTTGGTTCAAAAGTATATAAAATATAGCAATATTTATTATAAATTTTAAATTTTTTTTATCTTTAAACTGAATTGTAACTCTTTTTTTATTAATAATAATAAATATTAAATATTTAAATTCATCTTAATTATTATTATTATTATTGTGAAATTAATATCAATATAATATAAATCAACTATACTTTGATTTAAACTATTGTTTAACAAAATATAATAAGACTTAATTTATATAAATAAATATAAAATAAATATATATATATTTTTTTTAATATATTTTTTTTTTTAATATTCTTTTTTTTTTAAACCTTAAAATTTATAAAATTTAATTATGTACAAATTAGTCAATTTTTTTTTTTTTTTTTTTTTTTCCATGGAATTAATTTAAATATACATAAAAATGATACATTTTATATATATATATGTATTATAAAATACATTTTATTTTCATTTTAATTTGTTGTATAATATATAATTATAATATATATGAATATAAAAATTGTATGGTGAAAATATATAAATAAACTGATAGATAATGATAGATACATAAAAAAATAAAATAAAATAAAATAAAAATAAAAATAAAAATAAAAATATATATAATATATATATATATAATAATTAAAAAAAAAAAAAAATCAATAGTTGATTATTAAATATTAATGTGGATTAGTTTTCTATAATTTAGATGAACTGTTCCAAATTTAATTATAAATAAATACAAAAAATAAATAAATAAATAAATAAAAATAAAAAAAAAAAAGAGCAGATCTTTTAAAAAATTTTTTTTTTTTTTTAGGTGTAACTGGTAGGATTGATGTGCAAAAAAAAAAAAAAAAAAAAAAAAAAAAAAAAAAAAAAAAAAAAAATTATAAATAATGATTATAAATAAATTCAACTTTATTTTCATTAAATATATATATATATATTATGTTATTTTTTGTTATTTTTTGTTATTTTAAATAAATTTTATGATGTATGTAATATGTAACTTATTTAATGATGTTAATAATCTTTATAAAATTTTTTTTTCATTATTCAATTTTTTTTTTAATAATATTCATAATATATAGGATTCAATATATAATTTAAATTATTTTGATTAATAAAATTGATATTCATGTTTGATTAAAAAAAGAAAAAATAAAATAAAATAAAATAAAATAATTTTTATTTTAATAATAAATAAGATTTTTGTAAAATTTATAATAAATCTATTTTAATATAAATTAAGAAAAAAAAAAAAAAAAAAAAAAAAAAAAAAAGCATTTATTATTAATAAATCTTATTATGACAAATTAACTTTTTTTTTTTTTTGGATTTTGATCTAATTAATTGTTTTCTATGATACAATAAATTATTACAACTATTGATCTTTTTTTTTTTTTTTTTTTTTTTTTGTTTGCCGTGATTAAATTTATTGATATATATTATATAATTATATATAAAAATGTTAACATCAGCATAAACTAATATTTTAATGACCAAAGTTTGCAAAAATATTACATATATATGCATATATAAAATAAATAATAAAATGTTATTAAATAAATGTTAATAATAAATCATAAATCATATATAATTATATATATTTTTATAGTTCAAATTCTATTTTATATAGTGGTTAAATATTTTGTTATATTTTTGTATAAATAAATCATTTAAAATTCAAATATAAAATTCAAATAATTATATTCATCAATATATATTGATTTAATTTAAACTTTTCTAATTGTAATTTTATTCAAAAAATAATTTTTATCTATCAATCCTTAATCTATGTTGCTTTCTATCACTATTTACACTTTTGGAATTTAAATTATTTTATTATAAATTAAACTTTAATAAATTCATTACTAATATTACTTTGCTTTATTTGTACCAATTATTTAAATTTTTTTTTTTTAAAGATAAATAATATAAATATGTAATGATACACATATATATTTATATAATATATATATCCTACATTTTAAATTGTCATTAGTAAAAAAAAAAAAAAAAAAAAAAAATTAAATAAAATAAAATAAAATAAAATAAAATAAAAAATAAAAAATAAAAAAATAAAAAAAAAATAAAATAAAATGAAATAAAATGAAATAAAAATATTTGATTTATAAATATAAAATTTAAATAAACACATATTAGTCATCGAAATTTACGCTATAATAATTATTATTATTAATAGTATAATTTATTATTTTATTAAATAATTTGTATTTTTTTTTTGATTATATAGTACAAGATTTTTTTTTTTTTTTTTTTTTTTTTTTTTTTTTTTTTTTGGTTTTATATTTAATAAATATAAATATAATTTTCATTTTAATTATTATTATGTAATTTTTGTAAAATGATAATAATAGAAAATAAAATTATTTATTTTTTTCTTTTTACTCTATATAAAATTTTTTATCTTTTTATCTTTTTTTTTTTTTTTTTTTAAAAAAAAAATAATAAATAAATCATTTTCTATTATAATACTCTATATTATTTATTCGGTTTAAAATTTAATTAGTTTAGATACAACCGTAGAATGGAACCCAATCGATTTGAAGGTTACCTTTGAAACTGTTACCAATCATTTGACCTTGAATATTTCCATTAGTACCTTGAATATCCGCATTTGGAGCAAGAAGGGAACCTTGAATACGGAAGTTTTCAATGTGAACTTTTCTGGCTTTTGGAATGTTCCAGAGAATATTAGTGGCATATTTATTTAAGTTGGAAATATCAAAGTTCATGAAGGTAACGTTGTCATAGTTAAGGTTGAAAACGATCGTAGTATCTTTCATGTTAACGCCATTTTCATTAATTTGAATACCCCAGAATTGACTGAGGTTATCAATCTTAACCACTTGAACCTTCTTACCTGGAACTAAATCAATAACAAGTCTACCCCATTCATTTCTACTCTTGGTGTTCACCTTAAGTTGACTTAATCTTTCAGAAATGCCTGATACATTCTTCTTTTCTTTGTCAAAGTCAACAATCGAATTAATGTTTTTCTTATCAATGGAACATTTGTGTCTCTTAATGGCTTCATTAATGTAACCTGGCATTTGAACGCTCTTTTGGTAGGCAACACCACCATTAAGAATTTCACCTCCATCACGGAAGTTAAGAGATCCTGCAATGATAGAATATTTAATATCTCCCTTCATCTTACCATCAGTACAATCTAAGTAGGTTTGACGACTGTGACTGACGGGATCATAGGTGAAAGCACCATTTTGGTAGCCACCACTAATATTAACAGTACCCTTAGCAGCTAATCTACCTTGAACATCAGAACTGAAACCAGTGAAATCACCAAAGAAGAAACCATTGAATTGTTGAACAACACCGAAAACTTCAGTTGAACATTCACCAGTTGGAATTGGAGCTTTAGTGGTGGTAGTAGTAGTAGTTGTGGTTGTAGTGGTAGTAGTAGTAGTAGTGGTAGTAGTAGTGGTTGTTGTTGTAGTTGTGGTTGTAGTTGTGGTAGTTGGAACTGGAGTAGTGGTAGTAGTGGTAGTAGTGGTATAAGCAATACTATCTTTTTCAGTTTCAATTTCAGCAGCTTCAGATTCAGTTTCATCTTCAGAGAAAGAATCAGTACCAGATTCCGTTTCAGCATCAACTACTTCAACGTCATCATCATTATCCTTGTCTTCAACAATTTTAATATCAGAATCATCAGCTTCTTCTTTCTCCTCTTCATTATCACTCTTTTCTAAAGCATCAATAATATCATCAATAATTTCCTTCTTGGCTTCTTCATCCTTAACATTACTTTCAATCATTTCATCAATAACTTCAACAATTTCATCAGCAAGTTTTTCATTTTTTTGATTATCAATGTTTTCATTTTTGACAGCTACTTTAACAGCATTAGATTTAGCAGTATCAGATTTAGCAGACTTTGGTTTCTTAACGACGGTAGCAGTTTTCTTAAGGACTACCTTTTTAACGGTGACTTTTTTTGGTTTATTACAAGTACCGAATTCCGATTGACAACCGGCCCCACAATAAGATTCAATTTTACCACAATAACCATATTTACTACAGCATTGACCTTCTGGACATTTTCCAATACCTTTACCACATCTTTCAGCAGTAGCAGAAGTAGCCAATACTAAAGCAATGAATAAATATAAACTTTTTTTCATCATCATTTTTGAAATGTTTTAATAATTTTATTATTAATATTATTATTTTTTAAAAAATTTATTTTATTTTTTTTTTTTTTTAAATAATTATTTATTGTATTATTAATTTTCCTCTTCAAAGTCTATAAACTATGAATTATTATAAATAATTATAATTATAATTATAATTATAATGTTTTTTTTTTTTTTTTTTTTAAATTTAATTTTATTTTAATAATTAACTAATTAAATAATTAGTATAACTATTATTATTTTATTCTATTTAAATAATTTTTTTTTTATTTTAAAAAAATATATAAACAAAATTAAAATTTAAAATATTTTTTGATGAAATTTCTTCTATTTATATAATATTATTTTTTTTTTTTTTTTGTATTTTCTAAGAATTTTTTTTTTTTTTTTTTTTTATTAATAATATATTTCATTATTAAAATATTAAAGAATTAATAAAATAAAAATTTTAAATAATAATAAAAAAAATTTTCAATACAGAAATAAATATTATATTATATGATCTACATTGAATTAATATTCAACAGAATATAAAATTTTATTTATATTTATTAAATCCTAAATTGAATTCTATTATTTTGAAATATTAAAAAAAAGATAAATATATATAATATAATTTTATTTTATTTTAAATGGTTGAAATATCTAATTTTTATTATTATTAATTATTTATTATTATTATTATTATTATTATTATTATTATTAATTATTTATTATTATTATTATTATTATTATTATTATTATTATTATTATTATTATTATTATTATTATTATTACTATTATTATTATTATTATTATTATTATTATTATTATTATTATTATTATTATTATTATTATTATTATTATTATTATAATATAAAATTATAATGATTATAAAATGAAATTAAAAATTATATTTTTAAGCATTTATGTATTTGTAATATAATAAGATAATTAAATTATTAAATTATCATAATATAATATTAAATAATAGAAAATTAAAAGTAATAAAAAATAATAATAATAATAATTAAAACAATAGTTTTTAAAGAATTTTTTTTTAAATATACAAAATAAGATTAATAAATTCAATATATAAATATATAAACATTAAGTTTAATATTTTTATTTTTATTATTAGTATTTTTTTTTTTTTTTTATTTTTTCTATTTTTTTTTTTATTTTTTTTATTTTTTTTTTTTTTTTAATTTTTTTATTTTTTATTTTTTTATTTTTTATTTTGTATCTATTCAATAATATTCAGTTTATTTTTTAATATATAATTTAATATAATTTAATTTCATTTAATTTCATTTTATTTCAATTTTTTGTATTTTATTTTATTTCAATTTTTTGTATTTTATTTTTATATTTTTTATTTTTTTTTGTATTTTTTAAGTATTAAAAAATTTTATATTATTATTATAATATAAAATTATTATTATAATATAAAATTATTATTATAATATAAAATTATTATTATAATATAAAATTATTATTATAATATAAAATTATTATTATAATATATAATTATTATTATAATATAAAATTATTATTATAATATATAATTATTATTATAATATAAAATTATTATTATAATATATAATTATTATTATAATATAAAATTATTATTATAATATAAAATTATTATTATTTATTATTATTATTTCTTATTTAAATAACGTTTGATATTTGGTGTCACAGAAATCATTATTATTTATATGAATTTAGCTTATTTTTTATTTTTTATTTATTTTTATCTCAAAAGAACATTTTAAAGAATAAATTAAATTTATATTTCTTTATTTTTTTTTATATTAAAAATTAATTAAAAAAAAAAAATTATAAAAAATTTATAAATAATAAAATTATATATAAAATACAATTAAAAAAAAAAAAAAAAAATACAAATAAATAATAAATAATAAATAAATAATAAATAATTAAATAATAAATTATAATTTAAATAAATAATAAATAATTAAATAATAAATAATTAAATAATAAATAATAATTTAAATAAATAATAAAAATAAAAATATACAAAAAAAAAAAATAAAAATAAAAAATAAATCATATAAAAATTTTTATATTATTTATTTTTATTTTTCACATTACTTTTGATATTCATAAATTGATAAATTTATTTATTTATTATTATTTTTTATTATTTATTATTATTTAATTTTCTATTATTTAAATTTTTAATTAATTTTCTATAATGTTTATTATTAATTTCAATATCAATTATTATTTCATATAAACTATTGTAACGAATAATATCATTTATTAATCTATTATTTAATAATATTAAAAAGCTTTAATATTAAAAAAAAATTATTAAAATTTAATATTTATTTATAGTTGATTATTTCTTTATTATATTATTATTATTATATTTTAAAATTTATTATTCTTTATCATATTATTATCATTATTAATTATTATTAATTATTATTATCATTATTGATTTTTTTTTTTTTTAAATATTAATATTTTTTAAATGAGGCGAGATCCTATATGTTTTTATTTTTTAAATTAAAAAGAATTCTAAAATTCAATTCTAATCTCATTTAATTTTTAATATTTTTTTATTATTAAAAATTAATAAAGTTTTCAATGAACTCTATTGTATCGTGTAAATGTTTATATTAGTATAATTAAAACATTACTCGATACAAATGAAATTAATGAAACATATAATAAACTGTATCAAAAAAATTATATTAAACAATATAATGAAAAAAAGACAAAAAAAAATAATTATTATTAATAATAAGGAAGGGAAAAAAAATTATTATTCATTAAAAAAAAAAAAAAAAAAAAAAAAAAAAAAAAAAAGAAAAAGAAAGAGAAAAAGGAAGAAAAAAATAATTATTTCTCATAAAAAATTTTTAATAATTTAATAAATATAAATGAAATTAGAAAAAAAAAAAATGACATGAAAAACTTAATAAAAAAAAATGGGTAAAATATTAACGATAATAAGATATTTAAATATAATATATATATATATATGAAAGTTTAATAAAATTACATTAATGATACAAATGACCATCTTGTAATGATTAAAAGATGGCTTTGTAAAAAATTTCATATTAACATTATATATATATATAATTTCTTAAATTTTTTTTTATTGTTTTAAAAATAATATACTTCTAATAAATAATGATTGAATTAAAAAAAATTATTAAAGTATTTAAAAAATAATTATTATATTTATTTTTGGAAAATCTTTAAAAAAGATTTTTAGTTCTAATAATTTATTTAATTAATAAATGTATATAGAAGATGAAATTTTTTATATATGACAATAAATTGATAAAAAAAATTTTATTTTTTTTTTTTATTTTTTTTTTTTTTTTATTTTTTATTTTTTATTTTTTATTATTTATTTTTGGTATAATTAATAACATACATATTAATTAACTAAATTAATATTTAATTAAATATATAAATATTATGAAAATGATTTAATAATAAGAAAGTATTTTTTAATTTTTTTTTTTTTTTTATTTTATTCAATTGCTTTAATACAAATAATTTTAATTACAAGAAAATCGATAAAGTCAAAATTTAGGTTAATTTATTTTATATAAATAAATTGTTAAATATAATATATTAAAATACTTTTAAGTAATCAGAATTAAAGTAATTTATTTTATATAAATAAAATGTAATATAATGATATTTTTAAGTGATATAAATATCATAGTTTTTTTTTTTTTTTTTTTTTTTTTTTTTCTTTTTGTTTTTTTTGTTTTTTTTATTATTAATAATGAACGATAAAATATAATTTAATGTTGTATTATTTTTTTAATAGATATATATATTATAATAATAACTATTTTAATTCTTTTTATAATATAATATAATAATATTAAATATGATATAAAATAATAATTTTTCAATTTAAATTTCTTTTTCTTTTTATTTTTCTTTGATTTTTTTTAAGCAATAATTATTATTTATTACTCTATTTTTTTTTTGTTTTGTTTTGTTTATTGATTAATTCAAAGTAAAATAATATTATTTTTGATTAAAAATTTTTCAAAAATTAATATTATTAAAAAGTTATGTATGTTGTAATTGTTTATTTATCATAAAAAAACAATTCTTTCATTTTTTTTTATTTTATTGATAATAAGTTATTGACTATAAAATTATTGACTACTAATTATTAATTATTGTTAATTGTATATGTTTATTTGTTTATATTGTTGATTTATTATTGTTAATTTTAATTTATTTTATTTTATTTTATTTTATTTTAATATATATAAATTTAAAATTTTAACAAAAAATTAAAATAAAATAAATAAAACTACTGACAGTTTAGTTTTATTGATACTTATAAAAAATATGCAATTTTATCAAAAATAATGATTATAACTATATAAATTGCAATTTTACTTGTATATATTATATAAAATTAATATATTGAATTAAATTACAAAACTCATAATTTGTATTATCTAATTCAAAATATTATGTTATTTTTATATATTATTTATATAATATATACTTTTTATTATTATTATTATTATTATTATTATTATTATTATTATTATTATTATTATTATTATTATTATTATTATTATTATTATTATTTTATATATGCAAACAATAATATTGTATATTTGTTTTTATTTTTGCCTTTTTTTATTTATTCTTACTTTTTTTTTTTGAATTTTTTTTTAAGTTAATTAATATTAAAACCATCCATTCCTTCGGAAATTGCTAATAAAAGTTTTTGTTTTAATCTGGTATAGGAAGTGTACGGAGGTAAATCAATACAATTGAAACTTATGATTCATTTTTTTTTTTTTTTACATTATTTCAATAATAATAATAATTGTAATAAAATAATATTTTTATTATAAATAATATTTAATATATTGATAGTTTCAATAAATTTTTTTTATAACAAAAATTTTTAATAATTATATATATATATATATATTGTTTAATACATACCAAGTATGACTTACAGGTAAATCATTTTCTGTTCCATATCTTTTAAGTTTAAAATGTTGAATTTTACCACTTCCTTGAAGATCTTTAAAACCAGTAACAGGAACTTGTGAACTACCTGTAGCAAAAAAAAGTAATTCTTTTTGTTTCTCTGTACTAAAATCTCTAACACACTTTTTTTTTATTTTTTTATTTCATTTTATTTTATTTTATTTTATTTATTTATTTTATTTTATTTTATTTTATTTTATTTTATTTTATTTATTTATTTTATTTTATTTTATTTTATTTTATTTTATTTTATTTATTTTATTTTATTTTATTTTATTTTATTTTATTTTATTTTATTTTATTTTATTTTATTTTATTTTATTTTATTTTATTTTATTTTATTTTATTTTATTTTATTTTATTTTATTTTATTTTATTTTATTTTATTTTATTTTATTTTATTTTATTTTATTTTATTTTATTTTATTTTATTTTATTTTATTTTATTTTATTTTATTTTATTTTATTTTATTTTATTTTATTTTATTTTATTTTATTTTATTTTATTTTATTTTATTTTATTTTATTTTATTTTATTTTATTTTATTTTATTTTATTTTATTTTATTTTATTTTATTTTATTTTATTTTATTTTATTTTATTTTATTTTATTTTATTTTATTTTATTTTATTTTATTTTATTTTATTTTATTTTATTTTATTTTATTTTATTTTATTTTATTTTATTTTATTTTATTTTATTTTATTTTATTTTATTTTATTTTATTTTATTATTATTATTATTATTATTATAAAAAAAATAAACAATAAATTAATAAATTTTAAATTTTTTCATTAATTGTTTCAATATTTTTAAAATATTATAAAAATTATTTTTTTAATTATATATATATATATATTTTATACTGTTTTACTTACTTTCCAAAAATTGATTATGGTAATATCTTCTTTATTGTAACCATCATATTCCGTATTATTTTCCCAGTCATCAATTTTTATTTCATTAACTCCAGATAATAAAAACTATTTTTTTTTATTTTTTTTAATTTTTTATATTTTTTGTTAATTTAAAATATATAAATAGAGAGAGAGATGGAGAGAGATATTATTAATAAAAAATATTTATAAAATATAATTATATGATAATATTTTTTTTATTAATAAAAAATATTTATAAAATTATAAGATAATATTTTTTTTTTTTTTTTTTTTTTTTACCTTTAAGTCATATTCATTTATTATTGAATTTATGTTTTCTAGAATTATTTCATAAAATCCTTGCTTTAATGCTTCAAATTGATTTTTATCATTTTTATTATTTAATTTATTTTTAATGACTAAACTATTTAATTTAATAAAAAATTAAATATATATTTATAGGAACAATAATATAGATGAGATAAAAATATATAAAAAAATTTATAATATCAAAATAAAAAAAAAAAACATATATATATATAATAAACTAATAGTAATAATTTTAATAAAAATATTTATTTAAAAAGATTAATTACTCTATATATTCATTTTTATTGAAATCAGTAACATTAATTGAAGCACCATTAGGTTTTAATTCAATTTTGTTATGATTACCAAAGCAATCTTCAGTATCTAATTCAAAGGTTAAATATAAATTGTCTATTCCTTCATTTTCCCTATTAAAATTAAAATATATATAGAAATAATAAATTAATATTTCGAAATTTTGAAATGATTAATTATTAAATATTAACTTTTTAAAATGTATCATCTTATTTGTTATTATTTTCACTATTTTATTATTATTATTATTATTATTATTATTATTATTATTATTATTATTATTATTATTATTATTATTATTATTATTATTATTATTATTATTATTATTATTATATTATTATTATTATTATTATTGTTATTATTATTATTATTATTATTATTATTATTATTATTATTATTATTATTATTATTCAGTAATAATAATTTTTTATTATTATCATTAATTTAAAATTGAATGAAGTTTACTTTAACCACATAATATTTTTGTAGATTTCCGGATCTTCATACTCCAAATCTGAAAACTTTAAAGGTTTTTTAAGTAATCTCTTATAAAATGTTAAAGTAAAATTAATGGAAAGATATTGTTTATGAAAAATTGCTATTCCCAGGATACGACCAATAAATCTAAAATATTTTAAATAATCTACTTTGTATAAATTGCTTTTTGGATTAATTTCTAATTCATAAGAATTATCATTAGAATATCGTAAAAATGAATACTTTGTATTTCCTATTTCTTTTGATATATGATAAAAAAAATCTCTAAAATTTAAATATAAATATAATCAAATAATATATAATAAGTAAATATTTTAATCAATAATTATTATACTATATATATATTAATAAATTATTAATATTTAATATTTATTTATATAAAATTAAAATTACCTTAATAGGCCACCCCTATCTATACCATCTTCACCTTTATATTTAATTTTCAAGTCTTTTTTCAATTCTTTGGGAGAGTAATTCATTATATTTATAAAGGAGTCATGTAATAAGAAATTACGATCAATATTTAGTTTTAAACTTCCATTATTTATTTGCATTTCTTCATTTAACCTTAACTGATTTATTTTATCTTCAAGTAGTATTCTATATGCTGGCGAAATTCCACTAAATAAAATATTATAAATATATATATATATATAAAAGAAAGTAAAATATTTTAAGTAAAACTGAATTTAATATATATATTTTTAAATTTATAAAGCATTTTTTATTATTTACAATTTAATTGAAGTTTCCTCTAATAAATTTTGAAATTGATATAAATTAATTATTAATTAATTATAAAGCGCTTTAGTTAATATTTTTTTATAAGTATTTATTCATATTTATATTATGTTATTTTATTTTTATATTTTATTTTTTTTTTTCATTTTATTATATTTTTTATTTTAATTTATTTTAATGTTACTTTTTTTTTTATTATTTAATATAATTTTAATCATAATTTTAATATATGTAATTTTTTTAGTTTAACTCTTTTTTTTTTTTTTTTTTTTTTTTTTTTTTTTTTTTAGATTCAAGGGATAATACATTACCTCTATACTCACAAATTTTAATAAAAATTTTAGGAAATAACCCTTTTTCTTCTGGATTATCTTTTCGATGGCCATACACCCAACCTTCTTTACAATTCCAATCTGTTACTATTAAAAATTCGTTTTTACAGATATCCATTTGATCATACTCTATGGCTGAAAAATTATTAATAGCAATTACTAGATTTTGTGATTTTAATTTTTTATTAATTTTTTGGTACATCTTAGGTTGCCTTTCTAATTCTTCTCTTCTTCTTTTTCCTTGTTCTAATATTTCTTTATGCTCTATTATTTCTCGTTCCATTCTTTCTTGATTCTCTTTCCTTTCTCGTTCCATTCTCTCTTGATTTTCTTTCTTAATAATAACTTCCTTAAAAATTTTAAACATGCAAATTATAATATATTTATTATATTAATCATCTGATTTGCTATATATATATATATATTATATATTTATTTATTTATTTATTTATTTATTTATTTATTTATTTATTTATTTATTTATTTATTTATTTATTTATTTATTTATTTATTTATTTATTTATTTATTTATTTATTAATTAATTATTAATTATTTATATTTGTATTTATATTAATATTTTATATCAAATATACCAATTCTTCCTCTTTTTCTTTTAGTATATTGTAAACTTCGGGAGTAATACTATCCAGATTATATTTTAATTTAATTCTATGATCAAAAGCATATTCAATTAATATTTTAGCAATTTCAATATTAATCTTTGAAGCTATGCAAAGAGGATAAACTTTAGGTTCTATTTCTTCATTTACATTCAGCATAATACTCTTTTCATTGGCATAATTCACTAATATTTTAATCATTTCTATATTATTATCTAGTATTGATCGTATAAATGGATGATCAGTAATATGAAAATATCCTTGATTAATGGTCAATATCGTATTGTTTTTGTTTGTGTATTCAATTAAAAATTTAACCACTTCCGTACTGTTATACTTGATAGCGTTTAAAAGTATGTAATCTTCATTTCGGCATACCGGATTGGTTTGAAAAATTATATTATTCTCGTTGGCATAAGCCAGTATAACTCTAACCATCTCGATATTATTATAGAAAACAGCATAGGAAATATTATCTCTTAAGTAATGCTTTGTTTTATTAAGCGTCAATATTATATTATTTTTTTTAGCGTATTCAAGAAGCAATTTTACTATTTCCAGATTGTTCTGTCGAGTAGCCCATAACAGCGGATAAAAGCCATAGCTATCCTTATCATTAACAATTAAAAATAGGTTGTTCTCATTGCAATATTGGATTAGTAATTTCACTCCCTCCGTGTTATTACTATACGTCGCATTTAAAAGAGAGTATGCTTTCCCCCAAAATTTATAATTTACATTTAAAATAATATTATTTTTATTCGCATAATCCATTAATAATTTTATACCTTCTGCATCTTTCATTTCGCAAGCAAAATATAATGGTGGTTTTCTAGTATTATTGATATCCAAAATAATACTATTTTTGTTTGCATAATCAATGATCATTTTAGCAATTTCAATGTTTTTCTCCTTAAAGGCCCATCCAAGTAGGGTAACGCCATATCCGTATTTATCTGTAAGATTTAATTTAATATTCTTTTCATTGGCATATTCAAACAATAATTTAAAAATTTCAGAATTTTGACCAATGGCTCTACACAGTAAATATTCATTTACCTTCATAACATAGTTTTTCGTTCTTTTCATGATTCTTTTAACCTTAACAATGTCATTGTTTTCAATTGCCTTTTTGAGTCTTGAAGCATTGATCTCATATATAAAATTATATAATTTATTATATGTATTCATTTTCAAATGAAGTAAAGTAAGAATTTTAAACTTTTAAAAAAAGGTAATATTATAATATTATTTTTTTGACATTGATTTTTTTTTTTTTTAAAAAAAAAAAAAAAGGACTTTATTTTTCTTTTAAAATATTTTTTTTTAACAAAAATTACTTTTTTTTTTTTTTTTTTACTGTTTTAATTTTATCTCTTACTCTTTATTAACTTATTTATTTATTTATTTATTTATTTATTAACTTATTTATTTATTTATTTATTTATTTATTAACTTATTTATTTATTTATTTATTTATTTATTTATTTATTTATTTATTTATTTATTTATTTATTTATTTATTTATTTATTTATTTATTACTTTTCTTTTTTTAATTTTTAATTTTAATTTTAAATTTCAAAAAATTTACAATTTAAAATTTAAATTAAAAAAATTAATAATCTATTGTCAATTTTAACCAATCATAAGACCAGTTTAAAGAAAGTTGTAAAGTTTTTCACATTTTAAATTAACCTTATTTAAAGTTTTATAATTTTTTTTTTTTTTTTTTTTTTTTAACACCATAAAAATATTTAAATTAAATTTGAAAAAAGTTACACAGATTACCAAATATCTAAGGATAAATTATTAACAATTTCATAAGCAATATTATTATTTATTTAGTATTTCTTTTTCACATATATCTTTTTATGTTTCTTTCTTTATATGTTTGAATTTATATAATAAATTATATAAAAATATTATAAATATAATAATTTAAACAATAGCAATATATAAAATACAAAATACAGAATACAGTATATTTGACAGTAATATAAGAAAAAAATAATATAATTAATTTTTTTTTTTTACATTATTTTTGATATTAATAAATTTATTAATTCATTTTTTGTTAATATTCTTTAATTTAAAATTTAATTAATTTTCTATAAATATTTAAATATTAGTTCATTAGTATTTTATATCAACTATTGCATTTATTATTCTCTTCCATACCATATTAATTATTATTAAACTTTTTTTTTTTATGATATATTTATATATATATATATATTTATTTAATAAAAAACAAGATCTTATTTGTTTTATTGTTTTTTAAATTAAAGAATTTTATAATTCTATAATTTTTTAGTTATAGTCTAATATTAATAAATTATATTTTATTATTAATAATTATCATTATTATAAACATATTATTTATAATAGTAGTGGTTGTATAATTTGACTTCGTAATTATATATATTATAAGTATTTAAATTTAATATTATATATAAAATAAAAATAAAGAAAAAGAATAATATTTTTTTTTAAACATTTTTTCAAAATTTTATATAATTACAGGACAAAAAAAAACAAAAAAAAAAAATTTTTTTTTTCCATTTCTGTTAAAAATTTCTCCTGTTTTTATAAAAAATAAAAAAAAAATTAAAATTTGCTCATTTTGGATGGATTATTTAAAATTTCGTAATATTTTAAATAAATTAATATTAAATTGTTAATGTATATTAAGTCTATAACTTTATTTTTGTTATTATCATTAACGATATTAAGTCATTATTATAATCTTTTATGACTTAGCAATGAAAATTATAATCATTAACTATTATATTACTAAATTTAAATTACTTTTTTATTACTGTTATTAGAATTAGTTATTATTAGTAATATGTATTTTTACCATGTTAATAACTATTTTTAATTGTTTATTATCATATAATCAGTTTTTATGAATAAAAAATATTTAAATAAGTTTATATTATGTTTAGTATATCAAAATTATAAAAATCCAAAATAAAATAATAAGGAAAAAGTTTTTAAAACGATTTAGAGTTTTTAATAATTTATTTTTTATTTGTTTTAATAATTGTTTTTATAAATGATTATATATTATTCTTATATTAAATTAAATTATGATAAATGAAATAAATAATTTTTTTATATACATTACAATTATTATTAGATATATATGTTTTTTTTTTTTTTTTTTTTTTTTTTTGTTTGTTTGTTTTTTTGTTATATCTGAATCTTTTGTTAATTTTTAATTTATTTTAATAAAAGAAAAAAAAAATTGATTACTATTAAAATTTCATTTTATTTTAAAACTAATAATAAAAAACTCATAAGTAATATTTTATTAATTCTATTTCTAATATTACCATTTATATTACTATTTTTATTACTATTTTTATTATTATTTTTATTGCTATTGATTTCATTATATTCTTATTTTTTATTTTTATTATAAATATAAAATAAAATATATTTATAACAAAAAAAAAAAAAATAATAATATAATATAAAATATTCTATAAATTTATGATTTAAGTTTGATTTAGATACAACCGTAGAATGGAACCCAATCGATTTGAAGGTTACCTTTGAAACTGTTACCAATCATTTGACCTTGAATATTTCCGTTAGTACCTTGAATATCAGCATTTGGAGCAAGAAGGGAACCTTGAATACGGAAGTTTTCAATGTGAACTTTTCTGGCTTTTGGAATGTTCCAGAGAATATTAGTGGCATATTTATTTAAGTTGGAAATATCAAAGTTCATGAAGGTAACGTTATCATAGTTAAGGTTGAAAACGATCGTAGTATCTTTCATGTTAACGCCATTTTCATTAATTTGAATACCCCAGAATTGACTGAGGTTATCAATCTTAACCACTTGAACCTTCTTACCTGGAACTAAATCAATAACAAGTCTACCCCATTCATTTCTACTCTTGGTGTTCACCTTAAGTTGACTTAATCTTTCAGAAATGCCTGATACATTCTTCTTTTCTTTGTCAAAGTCAACAATCGAATTAATGTTTTTCTTATCAATGGAACATTTGTGTCTCTTAATGGCTTCATTAATGTAACCTGGCATTTGAACGCTCTTTTGGTAGGCAACACCACCATTAAGAATTTCACCTCCATCACGGAAGTTAAGAGATCCTGCAATGATAGAATATTTAATATCTCCCTTCATCTTACCATCAGTACAATCTAAGTAGGTTTGACGACTGTGACTGACGGGATCATAGGTGAAAGCACCATTTTGGTAGCCACCACTAATATTAACAGTACCCTTAGCAGCTAATCTACCTTGAACATCAGAACTGAAACCAGTGAAATCACCAAAGAAGAAACCATTGAATTGTTGAACAACACCGAAAACTTCAGTTGAACATTCACCAGTTGGAGTTGGAGCTTTAGTGGTGGTGGTAGTAGTAGTAGTAGTAGTTGTGGTTGTAGTAGTTGTGGTAGTAGTAGTAGTTGTTGTTGTTGTAGTTGTGGTTGTAGTTGTGGTTGTGGTAGTTGGAACTGGAGTAGTGGTAGTAGTGGTAGTAGTGGTATAAGCAATACTATCTTTTTCAGTTTCAATTTCAGCAGCTTCAGATTCAGTTTCATCTTCAGAGAAAGAATCAGTACCAGATTCCGTTTCAGCATCAACTACTTCAACGTCATCACTATCCTTGTCTTCAACAATTTTAATGTCAGAATCATCAGCTTCTTCTTTCTCCTCTTCATTATCACTCTTTTCTAAAGCATCAATAATATCATCAATAATTTCCTTCTTGGCTTCTTCATCCTTAACATTACTTTCAATCATTTCATCAATAACTTCAACAATTTCATCAGCAAGTTTTTCATTTTTTTGATTATCAATGTTTTCATTTTTGTCAGCTACTTTAACAGCATCAGATTTAGCAGTATCAGATTTAGTAGACTTTGGTTTCTTAACGACGGTAGCAGTTTTCGTAAGAACTACCTTTTTAACGGTGACTTTTTTCGGTTGATTACAAGTACCGAATTCCGATTGACAACCGACCCCACAATAAGATTCAATTTTACCACAATAACCATATTTACTACAGCATTGACCTTCTGGACATTTTCCAATACCTTTACCACATCTTTCAGCAGTAGCAGAAGTAGCCAATACTAAAGCAATGAATAAATATATACTTTTTTTCATCATCATTTTTTTTAAAATTTTGTACAAAAAAATAAAAAAATAAAAAAAAAAATTTTTTTTATTTTATAATAAATTAATTATTAAAATCGATTCAAAGTTTATAAACAATGAATAATTAATTTAAAGTTATTTTTTTTATTTATTATTATATTAATAATAATAATATTTTTTTTAATTCTTTTTATAATTATATTTATATATTTTATATGAATAAATTAATTTTATATTATTTTATTATGAATAAAAATTCCATTTAAAGAAAATTTCTTTCTTTTATATCTTTTATTTTTTTTTTTTTTTTTGAAATCAATATTAATAATTAATTATAAAAAATATTAAATATATAAATATTTATATAAATATTAAATAAAAAGAAAATTAAAAATTTATTAAAAAAAAAAAAAGTATTTAATAAATGAATGAGAAACTAGTTTATCATTTATTGTTCTTTAGTTTTTCTTTTTTTTTTTTTTTATTATTTTTATTTTACCCAAAATTGAATATAAATAATTCTATTATTTATTAAAGTTTGTTAAGTAATATAAATAAAAATGGTATATTTATATTAATTTAATCAATATCTAGATTAATCTTTTTTTTTTTTTTTTTTTTTTTGTTTTTGAAAAGAGTAAATAAACTTTAATTTATATTAAATTTATCTATTTTTATCTTCTAAAGCCAATAAATATTTTTATTAAATTTTGTTTAAAGATTAATTACTTTTTAATTATTATTTATATTTAATTTCATTTTTCAAAATGTCAAATAATTTTCTACCTTTTTTTTTAATATTATTTGGAAAGCCTTTTTTTTTTTTTTTTTAAATAATAAATCTATCAAATAAGATATAATAATATTATATATATATTTATTTTTTATATTATTATTATCATAATATTTAATATATAAAAAGATAGATGATATATATCTATAATAATACAAAAATAAAAATACAAAAAAAAAAAAAAAAAAAAAAAATTGAACGTAATAATTCTGTAAATAAAAAAAAATGTTTTCATATTTCAATAAAATTAATACAAATTTAATAAATTTTATTATTATTATTATTATTATTATTATTTACTTTTTTATTATTTTTGTTTTTAGATATCCACAATCATTCAAATAAAAAATAATATACATTTTGATTTTAATAAATTTATTAAATATTTAATCTATTTAATTATTATTTATATTAATATTTATTATTATTATTATTATTATTATTATTATATATAATTTTTATTATTATATATAATTTTTATTATTATATATAATTTTTATTATTTATTTAAATTTATATTTTGTCTTTTTTTTTTTTTTTAATTATCTATTTGTTTTAATCATAAGTTTATAATTAAAAAAAATTTTATTAAAATAAATGAAAATAAATGAGAAAAATAAATAAGTAAATAAATAAATAAAAAAACGAAGTATAAAAACAAAATAAAAAATATTAAAATGTTATTTCAATTTTAATATCTAATAATTTATGATAGATTAAAAATTTAATTTTTTATTAATTATTAATTTAAAGAAAATAATAGAAATATTATAATTAAAAAAAAAAAAATAAAATAAAAAAGATGAAATTCTAAAATTTTATATTGTTAATTATAAATATTAATTAAATATTATCATGTATAAGATTTAAAATTTTTAAAAGAAAAAAAAGATAAAGTTCCAAAATTTTATATTGTTAATTATAAATATTAATTAAGTATTATCATGTATTAATATTATAATAATAATAATAATAATAACAATAATAATAATAATAATTAAAACTATTTAAAATGAAAAAGAAAATAAGAATTAAAATTTTATAAAATTAATATATGTCTACATATTTATTTTTGTTATTAAATAGTTGAAACAAAATTTATTACCAATAGATGATTTCTATAAAAAAAAATGTCAAAAATATACAAATGAGTATAAACAAATAATTTATATTATCATCTCTAATTGATATGAGAAAATAATAATAATTTTAATATCTTTTTTTTTTTTTTTATACTCCATGAATTTTTTGACCATTAAATTTTTTATCGAATTTTTTTAATTATTAAAATAATACTAATTATTTGTATTTTTTTTTTTTTTTAATCCAAAAATTATTTAAAAATTTATATATTGATAATGAATTAAAAAATTCTAACTAAAAAATATAGAACATAAATTGTGATTAATTTTATCTGTATATATATACACATATTTTAAAATAAATATTAAATATATATTATGTCTTAAAACATTTTTAAAAAAACTAAAAATAGTAGCATAATATAAAAAACAATAAACTAAAATAAAATATAGAAATAAATAAATAAATTTTTTTCATGTTTTGTTTTTATATATATTATTTATTACTTGTTTTTTTTTTTTTTTTTTTTATTAAAAAAAAAAAAAAAAAGGATTATCAATTTATAAGATAATCATTATTATATGTTTTAATTTGTTTTTCTTTTTTAAGTAAATTTCATTATGAAATTATATTAAATATATTACGAGATTTTTTTCATAAAAAAAAAAATCTATTAATTATATTATTATAATTAAATGAGTTTTATATATATATAGTGTATTATGAATTTCTTTTTTTCTTTTTTTTATAATTAATTATATGAAAAAGTTATATTATTTATAATATCATAAATAAAAAAAAAGGAATTAAAAATTAGTTTCTTTAAATTTTTTTTACCTTTTTTTTTTCAAAAAAAGTTTTTATAATATTAATTAAACAAAATTAGGTGATAATAATATAATTATATTTTTGAAAATGTTCAAAAATATTTATATTTATATTATTTAGGTTTTCTTTTTTTCTTTTTTTTTTTTTTTTTTTTTTTTTAATAATTTTTATCTTTGTTATAACTTATTATATTAAATTAATTACTATAATATTAAAAAAAAATAAATAATAAAAGAATAAAAAATATTTTATATTAATTTTTTTTTTTATGTTATTTTTGAAAAATTCTTATTTCTTTTTTAAGCTATTTTTTCAAAATTCATAAAAAATGAAAAATATATTCTATTATATATTCTTTTCTTTTTTTTTTTTTTTACTTTTTTCAAATTTAATTATTTTTTTATTCTTTTTAGTAAAATTTTAATATATATATATTTAAACCTCATTTATTTTAATAAAAAACTATTTGTAATTTATTTTTTTTTTTATTTAGGAAATTTAAAATCCTAAAATCTTTTCAAAGAAAGACTTAGATTCACTGGTATCAATACAACCATAGAATGGAACCCAATCGACTTGAAGATTACCCTTGAAGTTGTTACCAATTAAAATACCTTGAATATTAGCATTTGTACCTTCAATATCAGCATTTGGAGCAAGAAGAGAACCTTGAATACGGAAGTTTTCAATATGAATTCTCTTAGCATTTGAAGCGTTCCAAACAATGTGAGAAGCATACTTGTTTAAGGAGGATACGTTAAAGTCCTTTAAGGTAATATCAGAACCACCGAGGTTGAAAATGATGGTAATGTCATCAGCGTCAACTCCATTTTCTTTAATTTCAACATCCCAGTATTGAGAAATGTTATCGGCTTTGATAACATATTGCTTTTGACCTGGAACTAAATCAATAACAAGTTTACCGTATTCATCGGTAGTTTTAGCATTTCCTTCTAATTTATCAATTTTCTTGGAGAGGCTGGTAAGATTATCCTTAACTTCATCGAAATCAATAATTGAAATTTTATCAATTGGACATTTGAATCTTTCAATAGCTTCCTTAATGTAGTTTGGTAATGAAATTTCATTTTCGTAGGCAACACCACCGTTGATAATTTCACCATGATCATGATAATTGATAGAACCACCGGCAACAATGGCATACTTTAAATCACCAGACATCTTTGGATCATCACAGTTGTAGCTACTTTGATGACTGTGACTTACTGGATCATAGATATAAGCCCCATTTTGGTAACCACCGCTAATGTCAACGTTTCCCTTAGCAGCTAATCTACCTTGAACATCAGAACCAATACCAGTGAAATCACCGAAGAAGAAGGCATTAAAATCATGAACAATACCGAAAGCTTCTGTATCACATTCTTCATCTGGAGTTGGGGTAGTGATAATGGTAGTAGTAGTTGATTCCTGGATAGTAGTAGTTGTAGTAGTTGGTTCTGGGGTAGTGGTGGTAGTAGTAGTAGTAGTAGTGGTAATAGTGGTAGTAATAGTAGTGGTAGTAGTAGTTGTTGGTTCTGGGGTAGTTGTAGTGGTGGTGGTGGTAGTAGTTGGTTCCAGAGTAGTTGTAGTAGTGGTGATAGTAGTGGTTGGTTCTGGAGTTGTAGTAGTAGTGGTAGTGGTAGTTGTGGTTGTAGTAGTAGTTGTAGTAGTAGTGGTAGTGGTAGTAGTAGTAGTAACTGGAATAGTAGTAGTTTCAGTTTCTTCATCACTAGAACTATCATCAGTTTCAGTTTCAACTTCAGCATCAACTTCTACAGCATCGATGATATCTTCAATGAGCTTAAGCTTAGTTTCGGCATTAGCAGATTTTTCATTAAGAACAGCGTCAACAACGTCAGCAATTAATTGGCTTTCATTAGTAGGTTTTGGAACCTTAATGATTTTAGTAACAGTTCTCTTAACTAAAACTTTATTACAATGACCATTTTGACAAGCAGCGGAAACGAAAGTAACCAATAATAAAGTTATTAATAAATATAAAGTATTTTTCATCATTTTTTATTTATATTATCTTTTGAAAAAAAAAAAAAAGATATTTATTTACAATTTAATTTAAAATTTTATACTTAAAAGGTTTTATTTACTATTATTTTATTTAAAGAAAAATTTAAATTATTATTATTTTTATTTTAAATATTATTATTATATTTTTTTTCTTTATTATAAATATTAATATCTAAAAAAAAAATAAGTTAATTAACTATTAAACAATTATAAAAAATTATTACAAATTGTTATTTTTTATTTTTGATATTAATAATAATGATTTTAATATACTTTATATTGTTTTATTTTATTTTATTTCTTTTTTTTTTTTTTATTTACACAGTTAGATCTTCTAACTATTTGTTTTTATTTTTCTTTTTTTTTTTTTTTTTAAGTTCTTACTTATTAATTTAAATATTTTGTACAATTATTTTTTTTTTATTTTTTTTTTTTTTTTGTGAAGTTTAAAAATTTGCTCCGAATTTCTGTTCTTTTTATATTTTTTTTTAAAACAAAAAAAATAATAATGATAATAATAAATATAATATAATATATGTTAGTATATATTTAAGATATTATTAATAAAATTAACTATATAATAATAATATATAATTATTTTTTACTATTATATTTTATAAATATTAATATCAAAATTATTTTTATTTAACATGAATGGTATAATTAAAATATTTCATAATAATATTTAAAAAATTATCATGTTTGATTTAATCTAATTTAATTATTAATATTATTAAATATTTAATCAATTTAAAATATAATGTTAGTTGAAAAAAAAAAGCCATTAAAACTTTTTTTCTTATACTTTTATAAAAATTATTATATATGACATTTTCTACTACTTATATAAATATTAATTGCTTTAATATTAATATTATAATCCAGTAAGAAAAGCATTATTATATTTTATTATGTATTAATAATAAATATATTAATGTTTCAAAAATAAAAATAAAAGATTATAAAAAAAAAAAAATATTAAAATAATAATAAAATATAAAATAAATATAAATATAATTAAATAAATATAATAAAACTTAAAATAAAATAAAGCTATTAAACTTAAATTAATGAAATAAATTACTATTGATGATGAAATTTATATTATATTTTAACTTTCTATTAATAATCTTTAGCAATACCACAAAAGGGAATACATTTTATTGAATTTGACAATGCTTTAAAAAAAATTGAATATACGGTAAAAAAAAAAAAAAAAAAAAAAAAATTATTTCATAATATAAAAATGCCATCAATAATTTATACTTTAATATTTTTCTTTTTATTGTTATTTTTACCATTGTTGTAATTCTTTGACAATTAATACTATTATATATATATATTCATTTACTTATAATAAAATTTATTAAATAATAAAATTAAAAATTAAATAAATAAATTTAAATAAATTTAAATAAAAAAAAAAAAAAAAAAAAAAATTGTTATTTTAAAAATGTATTACCTAATATATTACATATATATAATTTTTTTTTTTAAAATTTCTATTCAAAGTAAAATATAGAAAATGGTACAAATTGGAATTTTAAAATATTAAATTGTATATTTAATAATATAAAAAAGAAAAAAAAATTTGAAAATAAATATATAATGAAAATTATAATAATAATAATAATAAAAGGAAAAGTTTTTAATCTACTTTTCTATTTTTTTTTTTTTTATCATCTATGAATTACGTTTTATTTTACAAATTATTTATATATATTATTTACATAAAATTAATATAGCTTATATAATCTATAAATCTATAAAATCTCTATAAAGTATTATTAATTATTATTACTATTATTTTGATTAAATTCATTGCTAAATATTGTTTAGTAATTTTACATATATCAATAATTATAATAAAATAAAAAGAATATATTTTTATTATTATAATTTAAACTATTCAATATAAAATATTATATTGTAGTTAAAATAAATAATATTTAACGGTTTATTAACTATTAGCAATAAAGTATAAAGCTTTAATAATTATTAATAATAAGTTTTTGATATTTTTATTAAAGATAATAAGCAAAGTATTATTATTTATTAAGAACTGTCAATTTTAAAAATTAAAAATAATAAAAAAAAAATTAAAGTTTATTATCATTTAAAATTTGATTTATTTTATTTTTTATTTTATTTTAATTTATTTTTTATTTTTTTTTTTAAACTTTGGTTGATCAATTAATTATATTAACTTTTTTAATTTAATTTAATTTAATTAATTAATATAAATAAATATCTTTTAAAATCTTTATTATTGATAATTGATTTTAACTTTAAAAAAGTTTTCTTCGTACTAAATGATGATAATAATATCAATAAATATTGAGCTATCATTCTTTAATTAATTATATATATATTGTAATAATTACTATAATTATTATTTTTTAATATAATGATAATAAAAGTAAAAAATAAGATATAATAAAACTAAAATAACAAATAAAATAAAATAAATAGTTGAAATATAAATATGAAGTACATATTGAATAAAATAAAATAAAATAAAATAAAGAAGTAATATAAAAGAGTAAAGTATTAATAAAAATAAAATAAAATAGTAAATAAACTAATAATAATATTATTATTATTATTATTTTTTTATTATTATTAAAAATAATTAATAGTCTTTAAAGTTTTCAAGTAAAATAAAAATAAAATTATTAATTAATAAAAAATGAAATAAATATAGATTTAACTATAACTTCAGTTTTAAAAAAGGCATTAATTTGTTTCATTTGTTTTTTCTTTATTATCATTATCACATAAATCATTTATTTAATAACACATCAGGTTTTAATAAAAAAAAAAAAAAAAAAAAAAGATAGTAAATAAATAAATTTTTATATTTTTTCTGTATTTTTTTTTTATTTTTGCATTAAAGAAAATTAAAATTAAATAAGAAAACTAATAATAAAATAGAATCTTTTTTTTTTATATAAATATCTACTTTCAAATATTTGTATTTATACAAAAATAAAAAAAAAAAAATAAAAATAAAAATTTTTTTTTCTTTCTTTTTTTTTTTTGTAATTAAAAAAAAAAAATTAAAATTTTTATCAATTTGTTATTATTCCAATTTAAATATATGAAATTTATTTTAAGCTAAGTAAATTATAAAAAACAAACATGAAAATAATAATAATAATAATAATAATAATAATAATAATAATAATAATAACAGAAAAAAAGGGAAAAAAAAAAAAAAAAAAAAAAAGTTAAAAATAATAATGAAACATTTTCATTTTCATATGTCAAAATTAATAATTTTAAATAAATAAATAAATAAAAATACAATAAAATATTTAATTATTAAATTTATTTTAAATATAAACTAATATATAATTATATAATAATATAAATTTAAAATAAAAAAAAAATTTTTTTTACTTCTTACAAAGATATATTAAATTTAATTAAAAAAAATAATAATAAATAATTAAATAATTAAATAATTAAATAAGTGAATAATAAATAATTAAATAAGTGAATAAGTGAATAATAAATAATAAAATAAATAATAAATAATAAATAATAAATAATAAATAATAAATAATAAATAATAAATAATAAATAATAAATAATAAATAATAATAAATAAAAATAAAAAGAAATGAAAAGATTTAAAATTTATAATTAAACCGTTTTTTTTATTTTTTTTAAAAAAAAAAAAAAAAGAATTTAATATTGAAAGTTTATTATATTTGAAAGCAGGTTCACTAACAGAATTTTTATTAATTTTTTTGATACTAGATTTTTTTTTTCTATACAATTCTGAAACAATAATTAATATTTATAATAATTAATTATAAATAATTATAATATTAACTATAATCAATAATAATTATTAAGGCATACTTAATATAGTATATTTGTATTTAAGTGTACATAAATATGAATGATATATTAAAATTCATGGATGTATATAGAAAAGTAATAATGAAGAAAAAAAATTATTGTAAAATATCATCTTTTTTTATTTACAGGTTCTTTAATTTTTAATCATAATCATTTTTTATTAAAATAAATTAGTTACATATAATCTATATATATATATATTTATATATAAAATCATTATTTGTACTATGAGTCTTGAATAAATATTTCAGATATTTGTATTTATACTAACAAAACAAATAAATACATTCTTTAATTATATAAATTATATTTAATTATCTATTTCATACATTCATTTATCTATTTACTCATTTTAAACACGTATAGTAATTATTTTATTTATGAACTTTTCTCTATTACGCGCCCATAAAACTGTATAATTAATTAATTCTTTTGTAAAATTTGTTAGATAGAATGTATCAATAGCATTTAAATAAATGATTAATTTTGCTATTTAATTACTATTTAATAAATTTTTAAATTAATAAATATATTCAATATCTATTACTTCAAACAGTAATAAAAAAAATTATATTTATATAATTATATAGTTTTATAGTTATACATAAAATCAATTATAATAAATTAAAAAAGTAAATAATATTTAAATATTTAATATTTAATTATTTAATATTTATTTATTTTATTTTTTTTTTTTTTTTTAAACTTTATCCATCACTTTAAACTAATAATTAAATCTTTTATATTAAATCAATCAAAAATTTAAAGAAAATTTTCTATGGAAAAGAAAAAAAAATTTTAAAAAAAAAAAAAAAGAAAAAAAAACTTAAAGTATTAATAGAATCATATTCAATTTAAAAATGTAGCAATATTATTGGTATTTTTTTATATTAGATATTATTTATCTTTATGGTTTAAATTATTATTATTATTTATTATTATTATTATTATTATTATTATTATTATTATTATTATTATTATTATTATTATTATTATTATTATTATTATTATTATTATTATTATTATTATTATTATTATTATTATTTTCTATTTTTTTACCTTTCTAGTCTTTTATATTACTTCATTGATTTTAGTAAAATTAAAGATTTTTTTTTAGTTTTGTTTATATAAATTATTATTTATTATTTATTATTTATTATTTATTATTTATTATTATTATTATTATTTATTATTTATTATTTATTATTTATTATTTATTATTTATTATTTATTATTTATTATTTATTATTTATTATTTATTATTATTATTATTATTTATTATTTATTATTTATTATTTATTATTTATTATTTATTATTTATTATTTATTATTTATTATTTATTATTTATTATTTATTATTTATTATTTATTATTTATTATTTATTATTTATTATTTATTATTTATTATTTATTATTTATTATTTATTATTTATTATTTATTATTTATTATTTATTATTTATTATTTATTATTTATTATTTATTATTTATGGATACATATCATTTTAATTCATGAATTATTTATTAATTATTATATAATATTATTTAATTATCCCATTTTATTGATCTTTACTTTATTATTTTATTATTATTATTATTATTATTGTTATTATTATTATTTGTATCATATTTAACTTTTTCATTTTTTTATTTTTTATCTTTTTATGATTAATTGATTATCTTTATGAGTATTTTAATTAATTATTAATTTAATAATTTTTTTTATATCTAAAATTTATATATGAATAGATAAACTTTTTATATTTATTCTACTTTTTTTTTTTTTTTTTATTTTTTACTATTTTTTACCATTTTTATATACTCTAAAAGAAATTATAATTAATAATTATTATTCATCATATATTATATTAATAAGTATGAAAAATGTAAACTCTAATAACGATACTAAAGAAATTATATCATAGAATATCTTTATATTAGACTTTTTATTATAAAATATAATATATTGATAACATCTATGAATAAGAAAAGATTAATAAATGCTTAGAAATTTTAATTATTATTAAAAGTATACTGTTATTTTACTAATCGATTTTAATTAATTATAGAAAACTAAAATCTTTTCATTATAATAATAAATATCATTATAATTGTTGTTATTATATTATTATTATTATTATTATTATTATTATTATTATTATTATTATTATTATTATTATTATTATTATTATTATTATTATTATTATTATTATTATTATTATTATTATTATTATTATTATTATTATTATTATTATTATTATTATTATTATTATTATTATTATTATTATTATTATTATTATTATTATTTATTAATTAATTAAAAAAAATTATCAACATGAAAAAAAAATTATTTTGAAACCTTCATACAAAGTATATAATTATAAAAAATAATAAAATAGTTAAACAATTTGATATTAATAACAAATAATAAAGGAAATATTTTGTTTTTATTTTTAAAAATTATAAAATAAAATATTTATTTAATTAAAAAATTTTAAAATATATAGTATATATAATTAAATGTATATATTTATTTAAATATTTAATTAAAATATTTTATTATAAGTGGAAGAAAATATATAAGTATTGAAATAAGTGAAACTAATCGAGGAAAAGAATATATTATTATTGATAAAAAAAATATAATTATAATTTTTCATTTAAAAAAAAAAAAAAAAAAAAAAAATAAGATAATTCTAAAATTTATAAATGTACTAAATATAAAAACTTTAAATAAATGTAAATCTTTTTCATTATTTTAAATGATAAGAAGGAAATTTTAAAGTAAGAAAGTTTACATAACGATTTTGAAAAAGTATTTGATGCATCTATATCAATTGTAAAACATTAAAATTTAAGATGAAATAAAAAAAAGTCCAATTCTTTTGGGTATAAAACCTAATGCTTTTTTTTTTTTTGTTGTTGTTTTTTTTTTTGTTTTTGTTTTTGTTTTACATTTTTAAGTATATTTTAAGAATAATTATTTTATATATATATATATTTTTTAAAATAAATATAAAAAGAATAATAAAACTAAAAAATAAACTTTAACCTTGATTTGACATTATTTGATAAGAATCTTAATATTTGTTTATTTACAAACTTTATTTATTTGAAACGAAAGTCTTAATCTTTTCAAGAAGAAATAATTTAATAATATTTTATATATACAAAATACATTTGATGGATCATCCATATATTAAATACATGTTTAAGAGGCTTATAAAAATATAAAATTTTTTGAAAACTCTATTCATGAACTATATAAACTTATATAAACTATATAATACTATAATATATCCTATTTATATATAATAAACGGGAGAGTTGCATTTCCCCAAATTGCATTTCACCAGGTTGCATTTCGACAAGTGGAGTATTGGTATAAATAAATAAATAAATAAATAAATAAATATTAATTCAAAATAACTTTTTTTTAAAATTGTTTTTATTCGATATTAATAATATTTAATTTTATTTATTGATTTATTTATTTATTTAATAATTTTCAAAATTTGCGAAATGCAACTTGGCGAAATACAACTTGGAGAAATGCTATTTGGCGAAATGCATCACAGCCTTTTAATATATATATATATAAATGACCATTTTATATGATACAGTTGTACATTTATATATTTCAATGTAATGTATTAGATTATAAAAATAATATTAATATCATCATCATCATGTATAAATATATCATAAACAATGATAATAAATATATAATATAATCAATGGATAGTAAATAATTTTTAAAAAAAAAAAAAAAGATAATAAAAATTATTATAAATAAAAAAATGATAATAAAAAATATTATAAATAAACTTTTTAAAATAAAAAATATGAAAAGATTAACATTAAAAATATATATATATATATATATATATATACAAATTTATTATTGTTACTTTTAATTATATATATATATAAATTAATAAAAATAACAAAAAAGTAAGAATATATATTTTTGAATTTATAATAAGAGAGTATTAAAATATATAAAAAAAGCGAAATATAAAAATTTTTTTTTTAATTTTTTTTTTGTTATTTCATCTGTTTTTTATTATATTTTTTATATTTACATATTATAATTTTTTTTTTTTTTTTACATAATTTTGTATAGTTAATGATGATAAAAGATAAATAATTATCTATTATATAAATATATATAAAATTATCATATTTTATATAATAGAATTTAAAATAGTAATGTAATGTAATTTTTTTTTTTTTTTTTTTATTTCCATTATTATAAAAGATAATAATTTGAAATGTTTCATTATTCTTATAATTTATAATTTTAATTTAAAAAAGAAAAAATATATAGAAAAAAAAAGATAATTATAATTATAGCCTTAATAGTATATGAAAATTATTGATATTTGATTAATATAATTATATATAATTAAATGAGTTATTATTTTTTTTTAATACATTAGAATATATTATTAATTTGTATCAAAAAAATAGATAAGAAAATAAAATAATTATAATTTAATTAAAATAAAAAAAAAAAAAGTTATAATTTTATTATTATTCTTTTTTTTAATCTGTATTATATACAAAAGATTAAGCCTTATAAGTTCTCTTCATAAGTTTTTTATCCTTCTTCATTTTTTGTTCCTTATCTCTCATAGCAAGTAATATATCATTAGTATTATTGTTAGTGGATTCCTTTAACTTTTCATTTAATTGAATATTGGAAAATCCTGTTAGATTGATTCCAGCCATACCAACTTTATCCTTTAAAAGAGATAAATCATTGTCAGCGACAGAGCTCTTTTTCTTTTGACCAAGTCCAATAGCTGCCATCGTAGTTGCTGTCTTATTGTTCTTTGAATTTAAGGTGTAAAGTGTGGTTTTATTGTTAGCTTCGGCTAATTTGGCTTTATCATGTTCAGCTTCTGAGATAGACTTTAAATTGGTGTCTACTAACATCCAGTCTTCATCTTGTGGAACATTTTTATTTAATTTAGTAGAAGATTTTCTTCTATTGAAGATAGAATCAATCCAGGCTAACATTTTTTTTTGCTTATTTTCTCTTTTCTTTTAATATTTTACTGAATAAATATTTATCTTTCTTTTAATGATTACGGAAATTTAGGCTGTAGTTGATAAAATTTATATGTTTAATATGAACAATATTAAAAATTATTTTTTTATATACTTTTTTTTTTTTTTTTTTTTTTTTTACACTTTTAATATATTCAAATATACATATATTATTAAATTTATCTTATTTTTCTTTTGATTATAATTATCAATTAAAAATATATTCTTATGTATTATATTTTCTTTTTTCTATTTTTATATTAGGCTTAATTTCTAAGTTATTGTCATATTATTTCAATTATTTTTTATATAAATAAATTTAATGACGATAGTTAATAATTAAAGAAGAAAACGATATATATTGTTATTAAAATTTGTTATTTCTAAATATCAATAGATTATTATTATTATTATTGCTATTATTTTTTTTTTTAATAAGAAATTTTTATTAATATTCTAAATAAATTTGTAGTAATTTTAAGATATGATAATTGACTTTTTATTATTGATAATAATTATTTGCTTTATATATAACGCTTTTAAAAAAATTTTTTTATCTTTGTGAAGTTTAGAAATATTTACTTTCTCTATATATATAATACAATGAAAATAAAATAAAATAATAAGGAAAAACAAACAAAAAAAAAATAAAAAAAAGAACGGAAATGAAAAATCTTTTTATACTTGTAATTTTTTTTTTACATCAAGTGATTGTCAAATTTTAATTTATTTTAAAAAATGACAAATAAAGAAAATTTAAAAATTATATTTAATAAACTAAAAAAAAATAAAAAATAAAATAAAATAAAACAAAAAAAAAATCATTAATTCAATATTTATTATTATTACTATTGTAATATATTGTCATAATATATTAATTTATTTAATTTAATTTAATAAAATAAAAATTATCAAAAAAAAAATTATCAGATTACTTAATTGAAAAAAATTAAAGTTTAATTATTAATTTGATATTTCCAAAACTTTAATTATTAAGATTTTTGAATTTTCTCTTAACTTTTAAAAAATTATGTTTTATCATTCAAAATATTTAATAATTAATTAATTAATTAATTATAATCAATAATAAATAATAATAATAACAAATAAATAATAACAGTTAATAATATTACTAAGAATAATAGTAATAATAATAATAATAATAATTAATAATTAATAATTATAATAATTAATAATAATTATAATAAATAATAAAATAATAAATAATGATAATGAATAATAATAATAATTTATCTTATCAATTAAAGTTTTTTTTTTATTTTATATTAATATTTTATTTATTTCAACATTTTTTTTAATTAATGATAAATAAAAATTTTAAATTAGAAAAAGATAAACAAAAATTTTTTAATTCTATTTTTCTTAAAACTAAATTATTCATAAGACTTATTTATTAATAAATTTTTAATAATAACTTATATTACTGTTAATTAATAGAAGGGACGAAAAGTGATTGATTAATAATACCACTAATCATGATTAAAATAATATGTAAATGACATCCATCATACTGATTAAAATCTGAATAGTTTCTGGTCATTTAAATGATTTTATCAAATAAATAGGAACATAAGAAATATGTGGATAAGTGTTTAAATATTAAAAGAAATGGCTAAAGATTAACAAATGATAAATATAGGGGAGGTTGCATTACGCCAATTTTTCACGTGATATATATAAATTTGTGGCTATAGCTATATTATGCTACATAATATTATTTTATTGTATTATTTTGTTATTTCAATTTTTAAATTAATTATTAAGTGAATAATTAAATAAATCATATAATGGTTAGATTTTATGATTTTAATTCTTTTATTTAAATACTATTAATAAAAAAATTATATAAAAATATAAATGATATTAAAAATATAAATATTATTAATAATAATTCTTTTATTTAAATGTTATTAAAAAAAATAATAATTATAATGATAAAATTATTAATTATAGAGACATATTTGAAAATTTATTTAAACTGTATAAATTTAATAAGCTTTATAAATTAAATTTTTGAATGACAGAATTCTAATTATTTCGTTTGGTTATTCCTCATTTTTTAATCATTTATTATAAAATAATATTTATATTATATTATTTAAATCAGTTAAACAATCAAACCACAAATTAATAGTATTATTTTTATCACATTTAGTATCAATTAACTTGGTTTCAATATTTTTGTAGCGTTCAATTAAGACACTGATTTCATTAGCTTTATTTATTGTTCTTTTTTTTTATTTTCCAAATTCCTCTTATTTTTCTTTGATAATCATAATATGGTAAATGTTCAAGTTCATTTAATTTATCTATTAATTCATAATAATGGTATTGCTGGAAATAAATTATTTAAATAACAATTGATTCTGCAATTATAATATTATTGTTACATGTATTAGCATTTTTTTTTTTAATTTTTTAAATATTTTATATGTTTCTTGTTCTTTATTTTGTAATATTGCAAAAGAAGTAGTGTAAAAACTATCTAATTCTTTAGCGTAAGTTCTTGTAATAAATATTTGATAACTAAATTTAGGGGCAATAAAAAATGTACCATCAACAAATATATCATCATTATATTCCCTAAATAATTTTACTTGAAAAGGAGATTGAAAAATTATTAAATTAATATTTTTTGAATATCATAAAATTTTCACCTCACTTTGTTTTATAATATTTAGATTCATTAGGAATTTCAGTAAATGTTGTTACATTGGATGGTAGTTTTTATTTAAATTTCTTGATATTTGGGATTTAATTGAATTATATTCTGGACATATAAATCACATTTCTTTAGAAATTTTATTATATAGGGGTTTTATTTTTATACCATAAGGAATTGAACTTTTTCAATTCCATCTTTAATTTTATGTTTCATTATAGATAGAGATACATCGTATTCTTTTTCAGGATGATTATGTGAACTATCATATTTTAAAATTTCTTTCTTATCATTTAAAATAATAAAAGATTTATATTTATTTCTGTACATAAACTTTTGAATTATCTTTTCTTATATATGAAAAATTAAATATATATTTTTTATTAATAATAATTTATTTTTTTCCTTTGTTAGACTCACTTATATCAATAATAAGATTTTTTCCATTTCTATATTTTTATAAATTTTTTTTAATTATATAATTAAAATTATTATATTAATTATCCAATATTATTCTAAATACTAATTTTGAAAAATTAGTTTTTCAATTATTTGTAAAAAAAAAATAAATAAATAAATAAAGAATGCAATAGTAAGTACAAGTATACAAAATAAAATAAAATAAAATAAAATAAAATAAAATAAAATAAAATAAAATAAAATAAAATAAAATAAAATAAAATAAAATAAAATAAAATAAAATAAAATAAAATAAAATAAAATAAAATAAAATAAAATAAAATAAAATAAAATAAAATAAAATAAAATAAAATAAAATAAAATAAAATAAAATAAAATAAAATAAAATAAAATAAAATAAAATAAAATAAAATAAAATAAAATAAAATAAAATAAAATAAAATAAAATAAAATAAAATAAAATAAAATAAAATAAAATAAAAAGTAGAATATTAAATAAGAAAGTACAGATTGAATAAAATAAAATAAAATAAAATAAATAGTTGGAATATAAATATAAAGTACAGATTAAATAAAATAAAATAAAATAAATAGTTGAAATATAAATATAAAGTACAGATTAAATAAAATAAAATAAAATAAATAGTTGAAATATAAATATAAAGTACAGATTAAATAAAATAAAATAAAATAAATAGTTGAAATATAAATATAAAGTACAGATTAAATAAAATAAAAAAAAATAAATAGTTGAAATATAAATATAAAGTACAGATTAAATAAAATAAAATAAAATAAATAGTTGAAATATAAATATAAAGTACAGATTAAATAAAATAAAATAAAATAAAATAAAATAAAATAAAATAAAATAAAATAAAATAAAATAAAATAAAATAAAATAAAATTAAATAAATATTGAATGTAATAATATAAAAGTACAAGTATAAAAATAAAATAAAGTAAATATTTATCATTATTTTTTATTAAAGAATATTAAAGACAATTTATTTTTAAAAATAAAATGTTTTATTTAATTATATATGTTAGAAAGCAAAAAAATCATTTATATTTAATGAGATTATTAACGATCAATAATATTGTTTTATATATTAAATTACATCATCAATTAAATACAATAAAAATGTAAAAAATTTTCATTTCTAAAATATTGATCTGTAAAATTCTTTAATAAAAAAAAATATTAGATATTTATTTTATTTTATTTTATTCAATCTGTACTTATATTTATATTCTACTATTTATTTTATTTTATTTTATTTTATTCAATCTGTACTTTATATTTATATTCTACTATTTATTTTATTTTATTTTATTCAATCTGTACTTATATTTATATTCTACTATTTATTTTATTTTATTTTATTCAATCTGTACTTTATATTTATATTCTACTATTTATTTTATTTTATTTTATTTTATTCAATCTGTACTTTATATTCATATTTACTATTAATTTTTATTTTATATACTTATATACATTCTTAATTTATTTATTTATTTGTTTATTTATTTATACATTTATTTTTTTTACATATAATTTTATTAAAATTTTTTATGGCGTTAACAAAAAATTTTACAAGCCATTAAAAGTAAATGGCGTATTGAAAATTTGTATTATAAAAATTGGCGAAATGAACCACATTCAAAAATATATATGGAGTAATAATATTATCTATATTGTTATCTAATAAGAAACAAAAATTTTAATAATAATTAAAAAAAAAGGTTAAGAAAAGTAAACAAATAATTATGATAATATGATAATAATATATAAAAATAAAAAAAAAGGTTTATTAAATATGACAATTTTATTTGTGATGTACTATTATTATTATTAATTATTATTATAACTTATTATAATAACTTTTTATTAATACTTTTTTTTATTAATTATTTATTATTAATTTTATTTATTAATTTTTTAAGTCGTACCTATTTTTAAATTTAAATTTTAATTTTAATTTTAATTTTATTTTAAATTTTTTTTTTTTTTACTTAAAAGAATTAAATAGATTAAGTCAACTAATTTAACGTATTCTCTTATTCATATATTTCAGATATAAATTATTTCTGTATTTTGATTATTTATAGATCAATTCATATTATGATTTCTTTTATTTTTTCTTATTTTTATTTTTATTTTTCTTTAAGTTTCTTACATTATAGATAATAAATATTCTTTACTATTTATTATTATTATTGTATAAGCCTTTTTTCTAATGTTAACTTTATTAATTACCCCAAAAATATTTTTTATATTCTTTTTTTAATAATTAATTTTGAAAATTTAAAGGTACTTAAATGATAGTAATATTAGTAATACTTTAGTAATAATTAATAATATAAAGTATAAAAATAATAAAAATAACAAATATTAATATATTATAAATTTTATTATGTTTTTTTTTTTTTTTTTTTTTTTTTTTTTTTTTTTTTGTTATTTTTATTATTTTTATACTTTATATTATTAATTATTACTAAAGTATTTATATCTATTACAAATATATAAAATAGAAAAAAAAAAAAAAAAATAATAATAAAATAAATATATAAAATAAATAATAATAAATAATAATAATAATAATTATATGAAGGACATATGAATTTTTTAATAAATAAAGTTTATTGTCACTATTTATTAAAATATTTATTTTTTTTTTTTTTTATCAATCTAAAAAAAAAAAAAAACGCCATGTCACATTCTTATTTAAAAAAATTTTTTTTATTGTTACTTTAATTATTATTATATTTATTTTAAATATTTTTAAAAATTATTTTTATATTATATTTTTCTTTTATTATTATTATTATTATTATTATTACTTATTATTACTTATTATTATTATTATTATTATTATTTTCTTTTATTATTAATTTTTACTTTATTTTTAATAATTTTTATTATTCTTAAAATGATGATATTTCAAATAAAATTTTTTATTTTATATAAAAAGGTTTAAAATTATAAAATTAAAAAAACAAAACAAACAAACAAACAAACAAAAAAAAAAAAAAAAAAAAAAAAAATTATTGAAATAAATAAATAATATTAATAGCTATTACACTTTATTATTTTAAAATATTAAATAGAATTTGGCTAATAAAACAACTAAAATATTATAATTTCATTTTTTTTTTTCTTATTTTATGATAATTTATATAATATATTTTTAATAATGATTTTTTTTTGTTTCTATTTATTTAAATGTAGTTTATAATTAGCCTTTTTTTTTTTTTTATTTTTATTTTTATTTTTCATTGTTTTTTTTTTTTTTTTATTTTTTTTTTTTTAAATTTATTTTTTATTTTCATATTACAAATTGCAATTAATAATTCCGATATATATTAAAAATATTAAGTTATTATTACTTTTTTTTATATAATAATGTTTTCAATTTTATTATTATTTTTCTGTGTCCTTTCTTTAGTATTTCTTTTTATTATGAATATTTAAAGGGGATTTGTTAATGATTTTATTAATATATGAAAGATTTAAGATAATATCTACAAATTACAGATGATTACATTATTTACTATTAATGGTTTAAGAAAAATGTTAATTATGAATTAATTATAATAAAAATAAAAGCAATATTCCATTTATTCATTTAATTTTTTAAAAATAATATATATATATATATTTTTATTAGAAAAGCATCTAATTAAAAGACTTTTATTAATAATTAGATTTATTATAATTAATTAATAAAAATAATAATAAATAATAGTAAAAATATTTAATAAAAATAAAAATAATAATAATTTATATTCTTAATAATAATAATAATAATATTATTATTATTATTATTATTATTATTATTATTATTATTATTAATTTCTAATTAAATATTTACAAATTTTTTGTCATATGAGGATAAATATGATTTAAATAGGATTAATAAAAATTATTTAATTTGAAAATTTTAATACACAAAATAGTGTATTTTATTAATTTTATTAACTTTGTTGTGAAAATTTATATATAATTTATCTATTATTGCTACTAAAAATTTTTTATTTCTTAGATAAATATAATATTAAATAAAGGAAAATAAATAATTAAAAAGTTAAATAAATAAAGAAAAAAAATATATATATATATATAAGCTTTTTTTTCATTTTTTAAAATTTTGATTTAAAATTAGTAAATTGGTAATTTAAAGTTTGTAGTGGCTTGATATATCATATGATTATTAAATATAATATTTCAAAACCAATGCTTTTTTTTTTTAAATCATCCTGCCCTCATTTTTAATCTTTCATAACCAATATATCATTGATTTTATCATTTTCAAAAAAATTATTTATGATTAATTTATAAATTTATTAAGTGGGTGGCTTGAAATATTCACATGAAAATAATTATATTTTAATATATAATATATTAATAATGTAATTAAAAATTATTAAATGATAATTATTAACATTTCAATACATTTAATAAATTTCTTTACGTTGTTTGTTTATACTACAAAGAATAATTATAATTTTGGATTCAATAATAATAATAATGAACTTTTTTTTATTGTATTTTTATTTATTAAAAAAAAAAAAAAAAAAATTTCTTTTAGTTTAATTAGTTATTTTTCTTTTTTCTTTCTTTTTTTTTTTCTTTTTTTTTTATATATTGTTATAAAACGTAAATGAAATCATATTTTATCAATGAATATAATTTTTTATATATTAAAGAAAAAAAAAAAAAAATTAAATAATTGAATGAAATAATAATTAATATATTAAAAAAAAAAAAAAATTAAATAAATAATTGAATGAAATAATAATAAATTTATGTAAATTTATTATACATTATTATATGGATACAAAATATGATAATTTTTTTATTCATTTTCTTTCAACGAGATTATGAATATATACGTTTTTTAAGTATTTCTTGATGGATCCTTTTTATTGAACTTTTTTTTTTCTTTTCTTTTCATTTCTTAATCTTTGAGAAGATTATTATTATTATTATTATTTTTTATTTGGTAATAATTCATTATTAAATTATTATGAAATTAAAAAAAAAAAAAAAAAAAAAAAAAAAAAGTAAGTAAAAAAGAATTTTATTTAAATTTAGAATAGCTAGTTTTAAAGTATTTTTGACATATTTATTAGTGATTTTTTATTTCTTTTTATCTTGGCCATTTTTTTTTTTTAGAAAAAAAAAAGTTATTTCCTGTTTAAATACCCTTTTCTTTTTTTTTTTTTTTTTAAAAAAAAATTTATAATTTCAAAACCATAAATTTAAGAACTTAAATTAATAGAAATTAATTAAATATTTCAAATCGTTAAAATATTTTTTTGTTTGATATTCATTATTAAGTGTTTTTACCATTTTCATTATTTTCATAATAAATATTGTTTTATCGTCAAATTCCTTAATGGTATTTTTATTCCTTATTTCAAATATTTTTCATTTTTTCCATTTATATTATCATCTTCACTTTATTTTCTATTTCATTATATTGATACATAATATTTAGGGGAAAATCTTTTATTGAACATTTTCATTTGTCTTTTAGCCTATTTTACTACAGCTATTTTACTTAATTACTATTATATCACAGTCTACTAAAAGCCCTACACCATATTTGTATATTATTGATTATTAATTATTATTATTATTACAAATTTGATAATTACTTAATTATTAATATTGCAACTATTGTACTTTTAATATTTATTGTAATTGTTCGTTAGAAACATTATTAAATATCATAATTGATATCATAATTTATATATTAGAATTATTATTAATAAAAAATTGAATAAATTGGCAGTAATAGAATTCTATTATATTTTTGGATTATGAAAGCTCAATAGGACAATGTCTTATTATTATTATTATTATTATTATTATTATTATTATTATAGTTATTATTATAATTGTTATTCACATATGTAGAAACCTGATTATCATTAAAAAAAATAATAATAAAAATAGTATATAATTATAATAAGATACAATTATAAATAATAATAATAATAATAATAATAATAATAATAATAATAATAATAATAATAATAATAATAATAAATAGAGTAAGAATAAAAAAATAATAAATATAGTAAGAATAATAAAAATAATAAAAATAATAAAAATAATAAAAATAATAAAAATAATAAAAATAATAAAAATAATAATATATATAAATAATATTTTTGTTTTACTTTTATTATATTGAGATAATTTTTTAACTTTTTTTTTTTTTGAATAAATGCACTAAAGAGTATCTAAATAATATCTTTACGACTATTTAGTAATATATTATCATCATTTTCTAAAATAAGTTCTTTTGAATATTTTAAACTTATATAAACCATTGTTGAATGGAAATAAATAAAAATTATATAATATTAAATTAGAAGCATTATCTCTATCAAATATATTCCAATGTTAGGGTATATGAAATAATGAACCTCACTTAATACTTTTAAATCTAGTTAGGATGACATAAAATATTAGTAATGTTGATACTGTATTAAAAATTATGCTATATTCTATATTCATACAATAATGTTAATTCCCTTATTCAATAATATTATCTATCATTTAATATAAAATTTAATATTATAATTAATTAATATTATTAATTATAATCATTAAAAAAAAAAAAGTTTATAATTATTTAAAACTAGTAATAATAATAATAATTATTAATATTTCAGTATTATAATTTTTTTAATAATTCATAATATAATATAAATTATAATTTTATATTATAAAAAAAAAATAATAATAATAATAATAAAACAAACCATATGACTTTGATATGCTATAATTAAATGATATTTTTATAATATAAAAATTCAATATTAAATATAAAAAATAATAACAATTTATTCAATTTTTTAGGAGATGGTAAATTATATTTAATTTTTTTTTTTTTTTTTTTCAAATGTTTCATAAAAACATTTGATTTTAATTAAATATCTGAATTAATAATTTAAAAAAAACGGTCTATCAATTCTAAAATTAATATTGGAAAAAAAAAAAAAAAAAAAAAAAATTAAAGAATAAAATTAAATAAATAAATAATTAAAATATAAAAGAAGAAATAAATAGCAATAAATTATATATAAAAGAAGAACTAAAATATTAAAATATACAAATATTATATTTATATATAATAATCTTAGGTATTATAAATATATACAAAAACATAAATTAATAATTTTATTTATTAGATTTTAAAATTACAATTTACAGGAAAGTGAATATTAATATTTATTATTATCTATATTTAATTAAATCATCAGTTTTATTATAATAAAATAAAATAATAATTAAATATAGAATAATTTAACATCAATGCATAATTAATGGTATCAATGGTAACTGAAAATAAAATGAAAAACAAACAAACAAAAAAAAACTATAAAGGATTTAAAATTCAAAATTCATATAAAGTAAATTAAAACTAATAATTGAACTTTTTTTTTAAATTAATAAAAAACTGTTACACAAGTTGAAATATTTACAATTAATTATATCATTTTCATATTAACCTTTGATTCATTTTATTATTTCAATAAATATTAACCTTTGATTCATTTTATTATTTCAAAAAATATTAACCTTTGATTCATTTTATTATTTCAATAAATATTAATATTAATATTTCTTTTCATTTTAAATTTTAAACAATCAAAACAGAAGTAAATAAAAGTAAAAAAAAAAAAAATAAAATAAAATAAAAGTATATAAAAAAAAAAGCAAATATGCATGTACAGTATCCTTTATTTCATTAAATTTTCATAATTATAATATAATCTTAAAAAAAAGTTTATTGTATTTTATAATTCAATAATAACTTTTAATTTATTTATTTTTTTAATTTATTAAATTTAAAATTATATAAATAAATTGTTTTAATAATAATTCAAAAATAAAAAAGATTAAATAAAATAATTTAATAAAACTGTTTTTTTTTTTTTTTTATTTAAAATAAAAATTTATTAAACTATTTAAAAAACTTTATTATTATTATTATTATTATTATTTTAATTCCATAAAAATTTGAAGTAACATAAAAATAAAAAGTGAGAAAAAATAAAATTTATTATATATATATATATTATATATATATTTGATATTCTATAATAATTAATAAAAAAAAAAAAAAAAAAAACTATTTATTTAAATATTTATTTAAATATTTATTTAATTGAATTTTTAAACTATATGTAATATTTTTCTGTATTTTTATTATAAATTTTATTCTATATTATTAATATTTTATAATTATCTATTGATAATTATAAAAATAATTTTCTAATAATGATAAAAAAAAATAATTTTAAATTTATTATTTTATTAATTAGTAGTTTTAAAAATTATCATCTTATTTTCTTTTTTTTAATTTAAAAATAAATATCTTATTTTTTTTTTTTAATTATTTTTTTAATTCTATGTAATTTTAATATATACCTATATAATATATATAATTCATATTATTATATAAAATTATTTAATCTATATAGAGTATAAATGCTTTTATTAGTTATTATTAAAATATATTAATGATATAGTTAATAGGAGTATAGAATATAAAATATTAATAGATAGATTAATTTATATATAAAATTTCAAAATTTATAAATTTTATTATATTTAATTATGATAAACAAATTTAAAAAAAAAAAATATTTTGGCTATTATTTAATACAAAAAAAATCTGTAATTTCATTGGTTGGACACATTAAAAAAACATTAATATCAAATATATTATATCTATAAATAATATATAGGATAGAGCTGGAATTAAAAATAAAGCAATATATTAAAGTAAACATTAATATACGCTAATAATATAAATCTAATTTAAGTAAATTTTAATATGGAATAAAAGTTTACAGAATATAAATATATATTTTTTATTCTTTTTTTTTTAATTTTTATTTTTTTTTTAAAATGAATATATAATATGTAAAAGAAGGAAATATTTAGAAGGCAACATTAATTAAAAAAAAATAAAAGAACTTTAGAATAAATAAAAAATTTTAATTAATGTTAGTTTGGAATATTTCATGATTTAATTTTTGATAATACCAATATAGCTATTAATTTTATACAATACTCTTATATATTAATTTATTAATTAAATATTATAAAAGGTATATTAATAAAATATAAATCGAAATATCTTTTATTTTTTTGTTGTATTAAATTTTTAAATTTAAAGAAGACAGCAAATAAACGTTAAATATATTATTATATATTTAACAAGTATTTGTTTGAAAAAAAAAGAAAGGAATGAAAATAAAAATGATATTTATATATAATTTAAAAATAACTATTAAAAAAAAAGAAATTTCAAATTTACCATAATTATTATTGAAAAATAAATTTATATGTATATTATACTATAATAATTGCTATAATAATAATAATAATAATAATAAAAAGAATATATGAATATATATTTAATATAAAAATATCTATTAGTTTATTATTATTATTATTTTTTTTTGTTTTGTTTTGTTTTTTAAAAAAAAAAAAAAATACTTCTTAATTAATCTAAAAATATTAAAGTGGATAATATATGAAATCCACTTTAGCATAATTTTAATATATACAAAATTACTAATATTTTTTTTTTTTATTTTTTTATTTTATATTATTTAATTAAATATATATATATTAAATGTTAATATAAATTAGTTATTTATAAAACATAAAGTTTATTCAAAAAAAAAAAAAAAAAAAATACTTGTTAAATAATTAAGGAATTCACTATTAAATATTTATTAAATGCCAAATTATTAAAAATTTAATATATATCAATAATAAAATTATATAATATAAATTTTTAAATTTTTATTTGAACAAATAATATAAAATTTTATAGTATTATAAATTTAAACTATCATTAATATATTTAGATATTTTAGATATTTTAGATATTTTAGAGTTTTAATGTTAAATAATTAAGGAATTCATTATTAAGTATTTATCAAATGCCAAATTATTAAAAATTTAATATATATCAATAATAAAATTATATGATATAAATTTTTAAATTTTTATTTGAACAAATAATATATAATTTTATTGTAATATAATTTTAAACTACTATTAATATATTTAGATATTTTAGAGTTTTAATATTAAAACAAACGAACAGACGAAAAAATAATATAAATTCGAGAATTTAATTCATTATATAATTTTAAAAGAAAAAATAATACTAATTAAAAAAAAAAAAAAAAAAAAAATGCCAAAGGTACCATATACCAATAATATTTTATCAAAGGCTAATAATCCTTTGCCATTTCCAAATTATTTAAATACTTTATCTTTATTAACTGATACTTCCATTTCAACTGTTAGAAATTTTTTTAATGCTAATAAAAGTTTTAGTGAAGCTTTATTAATAACCATAATATCAGTCATACAAGAAGGAATTGCTTATCAAATAGTAAATCATTCAGGAACCAATTATAGTAATAATTCAAAATCATATACCAATAACACAAATTATTATTGTTGTAAAGGCGTTCCAATCAAACCACAAAAATCATCACTGAAAAAGCGTAGTAACAGTTTTAGCTATGGTAGTACATATTCTAGCAATCTTGATGATGATAATGGAGAAAGTCAGACCTATATTATTAAATGTGATGAAAGAAATCCGGAGAAGAAGAAAAATGGATTTAATAATTCTTTAAAAAATAGCAAATTAAGTCGTTCATTCTCTTCATCAAAATTATACACAAAGATCTCTTCTAATGAATTTAACAAATTTGACAAAAAAATTAATTCAAAAACAAATCCAAAAGTATATCATAGTTCTAATTTAAAACATTGTATTACTCAAGATTTTCAAGATACCTCTCAAAATTCAGATGTCGTAGAAAATTCTTCCAAAAAGCAACCTAAAAATAAAAATAATGAACAAATCGATGATACTTCAAGATCCTGTTCTCCAACTATTAACTTATCTAATCCTTCAAAAATTGTTCATGATAAAGATTCTGTTGATAGTGAATTTAGTTTTAAAGAAACAAAAAAGAGTAAAATAAGCGTATTTATTCTTCTAAAGAACTTATTAAGTATATTAGATATCTTTAAGAATCTTGGTTGTTCATCATCATCAAATCATCATCATCATCAAAAACCTATTAAACCATTTGATTCTATTGAATCTCTTGATGATAAAGAAAAATGGAAAGAATTCAATAGAATTTATAATGAAACCATGTACAATTTAAAAACAGAAGAATATTACAAAAGTAAATCACAAATATTTAAATATAGTACAGGTTTAAATAGTCTACAGGGATGTTATTTTGATTTAGAGGATAATTCAGATGATGCTGATAATTCTGCTATTAATAGTTTGTCTATTCTTGATGAAAAAATTAGAGAAAAATCTGAAATTAAAATAATAGACATTTTATCAAGAATTAAAAAAGATACCCTTACTTTCGCAGAAATTAAAGAGTGTGGTGAATATATGAGAAGAGTTGGCATTTATCGTATGTATTTTTTTTTTTTTTTATTTTTTATTTTTTATTTTTTATTTATTTATATTTAATATAATATATCATTCATATATATATTGATTAAATATAATAAAATTTAATGTCTTAGAAAAAAAAAAAAAAAATTAATACTAATTATTAAATATATATATATATATTATTTTTTATAAAGAATTATTTATACAATGTCCAATAAATCATTTATTACGAGTAATTGCCTCGAAATTATTTTCATGTGGTGAAAAGAAATATAGTCCAATTCTAAGATTTTTATTTGTTACCTGTGTTATATCACCTATACAAATATCAAGTAATTATTTTATATATTTATTTAATGTTTTAATTTATATATATATATATAATTAAATGATAGATGAATTATTTTGTAAATTATTACATATTACATATTAAATATTTTATAATTAAAATATTTATATATTATATTTTATTAAATATTAAAAATTTATAACTTAAATATTTTTATATCATATTTTATATTTTATTCAATAATTTTTAATAATAATAATAATAATAACAAATAGTGAATATTCTATGTTTGGCACTCTCAAACAAAAAGACTCCATCTGAAATAAAAAAGAGTTTCTCTTATAATTTCTCACATATTTTAAAACTTTCCTTAATTTACGTTCCATTTTCAACTCAATATTTTGCTAGAACCTTCTTACCACGTCACCTTTGGGTTCCTTTCTTTAATTTAAGTAGTTTCATTTTAGGAACTTATATTAAAGTTATCATGAAGAAAAAGGATGATAGAAAACTTATTAATTTTTAAAATAAAAATAATATATATTATATTATATTATATATAATAAAACAAAAATACATAAATATATTATTTTTAAATTCTTTTAAAAAAAAAAAAAAAAAATTTTTTTTAAAAATATTAACAATTATTCGAAGGAGTAAAGGAGTGAGTAAGCTAATTAGAATTTTAGAATTGTTATAAAATAAGAATAAAAAAAAAATCTAAAATGAAGAGAAGTTTTTATTTAAAAATATTTATATATTTATTCAATTAAAAAAAAAAAAAAAAAAAAAAAAAAAAATACAATAGAAAAAACTTTTATATAGAATATTAAATAAATTGATAGACGATTAAAAAAAAAAAAAAAAAAAAAAAAAAAAGATATAAATTTTGTATTCTTAAATCATCACAGACAAATAATATTTAGTATATTTAAATTCACATTTATTTTTTAAAATAAAAATTTTACAAATATTAAATACAATTAATTAATACTACCTACATTTTTTTTTTTTTTCAAGAAAAATAAAAATTTTTACAAATATTAAATTTAATTAATACTACCAATATTTTATATAGAAAATATAACAATTATAAAAAAAATAATATATATATATATATTTATATTTATATATATATTATATTCAAGAATAAGTAATACCAGTAACCATTTTAAATATTTTATCATTATATTTATTAATATTTAGTATATTTTAATTATTTTTAAATGATTATCTTTTAGTGTAAAAGTTAATTAAATATAGTATAACATGTATAATTAATAGAAATGAAGGTGTAATAAGAGTTTTATTTTTTATTTTTTTATTTTTATTTTTTTTTTTTAAATATCATTTATTAATAAATATACATTTAGTTATAATTTATATATAAATATTATATAAATATCATAAAGTTTTATTATTTTTTTTATTATAAAAAAAAATATATAGGCAATATAAATAATAAAAACATATCCTTATCATATTCTTAAAAATAAATGAATAAATAAAAATAATAAATTAAAAATTAAAAAAGAAATATATATATATATATATATATATATATTTTTTTTTTATAAATTTTTAAAAATCTGGTGAATACTGTTTAAAATAATAATATATGAACTTCTATTTCATGGAATTTTTTTCTATAATAATCATAATAATTATATTTTAATAATAATTTTATTAAAATATTTTAAACAAAAAGTTAATAATCTAATAATTTATTAATATTTATATATACAATTTTCTAATTAATATTTTGTTTCTCTTTTCATTATTTATTTTAATTATAGTTAATTTATATAAATTTTAAAATTTATATAAAAAATAGAAAAAAAAAAAATATAATACTTTTTTCTTACTAAGCATTTATTTGTACATATTTATTTATTTTTTTAATCTTTATATATAATAATATTTTTTTTTCTATTGTTCTATTTATGTTATTATAAATATATAATTAAATTTCAACAATTTATCTCCAAATTCTTTTTTTTTTTTTTTTTTATCATGAATAACAATAATATAAATTATCATATAACTTTATTTTTTTTTTTTTTAATTTTTTAAAATTTTAAAATTTTTAAAAATAATATTAAAAAAATCTTTATATATGAAGTATTATAAGTCAGCCAATAACTATAAAAATTTTTAAAAAAAAAAACTTTTTTTTTTTTTTTTTTTTTCATTTAAAGATTAAAATGTTAACCTTAAA